>CM057810.1:111090518-111268018 GCA_030067965.1 Latrodectus elegans | reverse complement strand
TAATCATGGTGAGCAAATTGTGAATAAACTGAAACATCATCAATCATTAGATTGTGTTAGCTTTCTTCAACTATCAGACACGTTTTGTCCCTATTTATCATTGTCCAGAAATATTAACCTGAGACATTGAAGAGTTGTATATACAAAAATTAATCATGGAATCTATTTATGAATTATTGGTAAATAATAAAAATGTATTTAGCTATAACAAAAATTGTATTTATTTAAAATGATTTCATAAATATTCGGTGTCGATAGAAAGTTAAAAATGCTAACTGTTGTCGAAGAATGTTCGGCGAGTGATGCAGTGCATGGAAAACTGATATCAGCTCATACAACTTGTTCAAGTTTTGTAAGAAAATGAGATATAATAACTTAAAAAAATTCATTTAGGTAAAAAAGCAATGTAAAATTGTAAAAATGTAAAATTCACGTAAAAAATCAAAATCTATGTAGTGAATAACTTTAGCAGAATATAAAAAAAGAAAAAATTGACAGGATAATTTATAGATTCTGTTTCCATGGAGTAAGATTGTTAAGTTAATCATGTTTAAGTTTCTTAATGATGTTTCCAAAGCCAACAGCAAAGATTTAAACTTGCCAGCAGCTTTTGGCTAATATTTAATCAAAAATAAAATTTGAATATCAAATTATATTTACTATATTAAAAAATCATAAGATTTCTCATGGCTTTGTGATTATAGTTTTATTCATTGGAAAGAAATTTAAGAGGTATCATGGCGTAGTTTTCGATATTGATATAAAGAAGTGGTAATATAGTCATATTGGTCACGACTTCGCACATCAAAATAAAATACAAGATGTATCAGGTAAAATTTAAGCTACTGTGATATCATGAGCGTCAGTATTGCTTACAGATTAATTTCCTACTCATTAAAAATAAAGTGTTAAAAACTCCAGGTTATCTTTCCGATAATGTTACTTTGAGATTTGCTGCAGCTTAGAAGCTGAAACAATACCTATTGAAATGAAATGGTTGAAGTGTCTGGTAAACTTTAATAATAATAGCATAAGGTGTCATGTTTTAATGGATAAGACATCTTATTCATCGGAATGAAAGATTAGACAAATACCTTGCAAACTTAAAAACCATGAGACCACCAATAAGCTGTATCACCCCATTCTGTAGATTGTGGCGCTACAGACGCTTCACCTTTTGAGGCCGAATAAAAGATTTCCATCACCATCACGTGACTAAAACATTTCATGATGCGTTTCACAAGGCGACATCAAAATAATGATGTTGAAATGTCATTTATGATATTTTGTTTCGTGTTGCCAAGAGTGCAATTTCACCGGCATATCCAAAATCTGAGGTACTTTAATTCAATTCCTTGCACGTGCATCATAATGATTGCAGTTTTAGAAATAAGATAAAATCCTGCAAACTTTTTTGTTAGAGTATAAAAAATCTGTTAGAATATTAATAAAGAAATTGCTTAAATTATTATGATTTAATAAATACACCATTGTTGCATGAAAGAATTTTGAGAAAGTAAATCAATGGTACTATTTGAAATGATTTATTTGTAATATTCTGCACTCTAAAACGAAACTCGGTAACACAACACCCCATGGAGGAAGGCCCACAGTCTCATATCTGTTTTCATGGCCCTAGATCGTAGGGTTCAAAGCATATATTCCGGTTAGGTGTTAGCCTAAACCGAAACTCCTTGTGTTTAGTACTCAAGCATTGCTTGGTACTCAGTTTTATCGACCCACTTGAGGGATGATAGGCTTAATCAACCTTGCACAGCCTTGGACATGTTTCTTAGGAACGAGAAACACAACTAATCATCTCATATAATATTCCGTAATAAACAATTTTTGAAAAATTACAAATATTTTGTGTTACTTGATATTTTTCCAAACATAATTCATAAAAAAAATGAAACTACTTGACACAATTATAATTTGCAACACGTTATTCAAGGGTAATTTAAATTTCGTTCGTAAGTAAGAAGATATAAGACACAAGTTAAAGAAATTCAAAGTAACCTTTTGTTACTTCACAAATAAATACATTACATTTCAGGCTCAATAATAATTTTCACCAACAATATTTGTATCGTTTACCAAATTTTTAATCTTTTTTAGCTACAAAATGCGTGATTTTAGTTTTGGGTTTATGAATAAGACTGAATCAAAGCGAGTAAGTAGTTTGTTATAAAAATGTTTTTGAATATAAAATCGCATCTGAAAGAAGTAATAAGAAAAGTGAAGGAATCTAAATGTATCCGTTCTGTTATTCTAAATATTGAAAGATATTAAATACAAAATCTTTCACTTTCAAAATGTAAAACTATATTTCAGCTATTTTACATTACTTCATGTACACTGTTACTGTAAAATATGTACAACACATATTAAAATCAACAATCATTTTATATCATTGAAAAATCAGTTAAACCCTGAAATCCTGTGCTGGTTTGGTGCGACATCCATTTTTCTCGCCAAGCGCTGCACGAGTATCACGTCAGCCTAAACTATGCCACTTCAATTTTTTTTTTATTTCAAGGGTTACTAGCACATAACACAAATTTTGCGCATGTACACAATCATATTATGTCATTTAAGCAAGTTACGTTCTACAAACGGAAGTTACGTCATACAAACGCAAGAAAATAAACTAGTTTTGTGAAATTTATAGCCTCTCTGGCACCAAGGAATAGGGTTCAGCTATTTATTCGCATGAATTAATTTAATGAATTTTGAAGTTTCTCAAAACTTTATTCCATATTAAAATGATTTTATTCTTGTTATCATTAAAAATAGAATTTTAATGAATTTGTATTTAATTATTGAATTTAACTGTTTGATAAATTAATCTCTAAAGATTTTCGTAACTCTTAGCATTTATTTTCATGCTATAAAAAAAACTAAAAAGTTTTTTTTTGAATAAATGATTAAATAATTTTATATCCATTGTGAAAAAATATTGTTTTTCTCTGTTGCTCCATCAGACAGGAAAAAGTAAGAAAACGAAAAATTAACATTTTTCACAAATTTTTTTTCATATTATATTAATGTAAATTGAATTTAGATAAATTAAATAAAATATTTCATAACTATTATTCTAATTGCATGAGTTCAAAGATTTAATTACGCTGTCTTAAATATTTGAGTTGGAATTGTTCAATGTAAAAGTTCTTAAGGTTTCCATCCTTTGAAATGTTCATTCCTCCTTTTTGTATAAATATAATTAGCTTGTGTGTTTTATTTTTAAAAAAATATTATATTAATTTTTAGAATGTAAAATATAATTAATTTGCAAAATATTCAAGGCGTAAAATGGTATTTAAGTAATGAAATAATAAACGTAATATGAAATAAAAAATACTGAATACAGTGATTTTCTGTTTTCTTTTTAATGGAATTAGTATCAAAATTCTAAATCATATGATTTTTTAAGATGATTTATTTAATGTTTTCAATGAAGTGATGTTAAATAAATGCCACCGACGTTTAATATTTCACGCTATTCAATTTATCATAAGTATTTCATTAATTTTGTAAATAATATAACAATTTTCAACCAAAATAAGAAAAACCAAATTTTAAGATTTTACGTTTCAAACATATTTTTAAATAACTTGTTTTTATAAGTAAATTCGCATAATTATTACTGTTTAAAACGAAATATAAACTTTAAAAGATCTCAATTTGTAATAGTCTAATGTTTTCTCAAAAAATTAAGTACCATATGGATAAAGATAAGGAAAAATCTAAAAACCATAAAGACCAAAAAGACCCTTATAGGTAATTTTATAAAGGAAATGAAAAAGCGGAATATGATTAGAGAATTAATTATTTTTTTATGTTAATATAATACAAGTAAACAATACGCAAAAACGTTGGAAATAAAAACTCTGTTGAATATGAAAAATCATGATAAACTTGTTGTAATTGTTAACCAACACATTAACTATGAATAAAGGAAAAGAATGTAACCATCAAATAATGGGTTAGAATTTTATTTCTGAGAATCTAATATATTTTGCTATAAGAGGTGATATACAGTTAGATAATAATATATATCTTTTGAAAGCTCACTCAGTAGGTAGTAATGTGCTCAATTACATTAATAAAATTAATGTCTTGAGCATTTTCAAGCAAAGGCTTGAAGTAACTTGTAATATTATACACGTTAACTGCAACCGTTTACCTACTGTTGATGACGTAGAAGGGGCTATGGTGTTTTGTAGCTCACTATTAGTGACTGGACTGTGTGATAGGCCATCACTAAATCAGAAAAGTGGACGTCCAAAATCCGAAACGGCCATTCGAGGGGGAGGCGGTCTGAAGAGCGATAAGAGACCGTAAATCATGGGGCGTCGGACGCTGCAGGTGTCCGTGATAGGGTCCTGGATAACGCCTTGCTGAAATTCTGGCGCCCCATGGTATTGATCGACCTAGCAAAGGTCAGGACTCAGTCTTTATCGAAAACGGGCATACGCCCCTAGTTATCCCCCTTCCGATTGGCTGTCGGCTCGTTTTGAAATCGACTTTGTAATGAAGTGATGTAAAAATAATGGAGTCAATACTAATAACGGAAGTGATTTGTTTGGTCTATATTATTGATCACAATGAAATTTTAAAAACTAGAGAAATTTTACATTTCCTTAACAATTTTTCTCAAAGAAAAACGTTTAAAATTTATGTTAAAAAATTGGACACGAGGTATTAACAAAGGCTTAAATAAGCTTTTGGTACTTAACTAATTGGTAATTGATAAGTTGTAAATTGAACTGAAAACCTAAAAAAATGCAATGTGTCATAAATGAAACCTTCTATTAAATAAGTTTGAATCAAAACCTCGTTGAAGATATTCATTCCGATTCTTTTTTTTATTTTCGATAGATTTATGCTATTCTCAGAGAATTTTTAAAATTTCTAAACATTTTTATTTAATAATTTTGTTATATGGATATCTCTAATTATAATTTGGTAATTTTCGTGGTTCACAATTAAATTTGAAACAGCTGACTGAAATGAAAATTCTTGTATTAACAAAAAGCGAAATCATTAACAAATAAAAATATTTAAATGATATAATATCTTCCAAAAAGATATTATATTATTTAAACATTTCAAAAATTGATTTATGATATTAAGGTGGCTAAAAACTACTATGTATTATGCAAATTAAAGCATTAATTTATAATGCTTAGAATTTTTTAATTGCGGTAAGATTGAAATATAGTTCTTTTGTTATACATTAGTATGAATTGATTCACAGAAATGCTTTTACAAAACGCAAAAGTCAAAATACCGTAATTTTCAAACATAAATTTTACTTAAGAAATATTTAAACTGACCAAATCCAGTATACAGCTGTAGTAAACTTAATTTTTACTCAAATGTCTATTTTTTAAAAATAATTTCAATAGAACTTTTAACGTTAAAATCTATAGTAATATATTTTTGCATCATTAACTTAAAATGAATGATATATAAGGATTTTTTATCAAGATAAACTTTTTTTTTATTAAAAAACCTTAAATTCATGATATATATATATATATATATATATATATATATATATATATATATATATATATATATATATATATATATATATATATATATATATATAATACAAGCTATATAGATGCAAATTATGCATTGTTTTAAATGCTATATGATTATAATTTTTTAGCGTTCTAAAACTTATGAAAATAATTTTACACTTAAATATAGAAAGTTTAAAACAATTATAACAATTGATAAATCCCTTTTCATAGATGATAATTTGATTACTTTTTATTTATACTGGGAAAATGAAACAAAAGTAAATTCTTGGCTGAGTTGTGAATTGTTATTATTCTTTAGAATTTACAAAGAATATTTAATTGATGAAGAAATTTATTTCTAAATAAGAATTTAAAACTAAAGTTTTGTACTTAATCAAATTTTGATGCGTGAAATATGGAAACAAGGCTAAGATAACTGAATTATTGTTTGAGTATTTAATTACTTTTTCTTAAACAGATTAAAAAGTTCGAAATAAATTTAATTTGATTGTGTATATGCTAATAACTTTTTTTAAGCTGAAAATATATCGTATTATAATTTAGTTATTTAGAAATTTGAATTATAGGCAGAATAAATTTTCATTAAAATGTAACTTAAGATGTTTTATTATTATTTAATGTTTACTTCTGAATTCTGTGGAGAAAATCGCAGATTTGATACGTCATGCATAACATTTTTATTTTTCAGCACTTATGACGCATAAAGACAAAGCATATTCATTGTATGTTATTTTGTTTGAATTTTATTTTCTTTTTGCTTGAAATTTTATTTTTACAATTTGAACTGAAAGAATTTCCATTATGTTAATGATTTCTTGACAATACATATTTAACAAAGATTTTAAGCATTAAAGAAGGACTTCCCACGTACACAGAATTTAACAAATCATACAAATGAATGAGAAAATGAGTCAAGTATTTTTTTTACTTATTCATTTATTGGATTATAATATATATTTACATTATCAAAATGTATATTTACTTACAAGATTCTTCTTATTTTTTATTAGACTTGTTCAATTCTTCCACCCTGTTTTAATATTTTTTAGACTATCTATCATTATTAAGATAGTAAATAAGATATTATTTTAATTATTTTTTCAATAAACAAGATACGTAATATCATACTGAAAAATTAGATTTGTTATAAATATTTGTGATTTTAAATTTAAAAAAAATTCAATAATACTTTTAAATGTTATGCATTAGAAAAGTCGTATCGGAAATGAAATAATGTTATATAAATAGTTTATATTGACTACAAGGAATGAGAATGCTTTATTTTAGAAAAAAATACCAATGAAAATTTAAAACGTGGAAAATGTCGTTAAGTTTTAGAAAAATTTCAGTTTTATTAAAGTAATTGATAAATGAAATACCGATATTTTTCACTTCAAAATATAAGAAATGAATAAGTAAGTATCAATGGATGAATGGAACAGGAAAATAAATGAAAATAGAATGAAGAAATAAAATTTTTAATAAAATAAAGACATGGTAGCTGAAAAATAAGGATACATGATATATCGTTATTTTGACAATTTTACATTTTCATGCTAAAACATTAAAGCATTATTTTACAATTTTATACACCGTAAAGTTAAATATTATCATGCAATTATGTAAAAATAATACATAATTATATGATAACATTTAACAAATAAAAATATAATAATATATTTATTTATTTTCAAAATATATTAATTTTAAATGCGGAATAAAATTACTATAAAACGATATAGATTATAAAATCATTTGGGTTATTTTTTATTTTTATTTTATTTATTTATTTATTTTTTTTAGAAATAGTAAAACTAAAATTTCCTCAGGAAATAGTTTAAATTAATTATAAGAAAACTGGTATGATTAGAGAGAGATTTACATTTAAAGAAAAAATATTAATTAATACACAGAATATTTGGATGTAAAATGGGAAATATACTTATTAACTAGAATTAATAATCACATAAAAAAGTAAGCGTCTTTTAATATCAAATTTGTACAGGAAAAGCTATCATACAATTTCTTGTAGTAAATTATCAAACCTTTAAACGTATAGAAAATTGCTAAAACAGGTGTTTATCAGCTATGTAAAAGGTTCCAAAATTTATCTATAGAAAAATTGGATTGATTAAAGATGCATAGTTAAAATTACTCAGTTTTATTGAATCTGGTTGCTATGAATATACCTGGAAATAAATTCGAAAATGCAAAAAATATGCAGTATGTATATATTTCTCATTTAAGAAAATTTCTGTATTAAATGGCGCAATCTCAAATTACTGCACCAACTTTAAAGTAAAATTATGTATTGTACAATTTTTAAAATAAATTTATGTATAAGTACATTATGATTTGTTAAGGAATCATTTTGATAAATATTTGAACTATGTAAATATTTAATTATTTAAAAATGGAATGTTTTCAAAAAATGAAAGAGTCATGTTTCGAGCATTTTTTCCATGTAGTATTAATTCATTTAAAGGTATATATAAAACTTGTATTGTACAATTGTAGAATATTATAGTAGAAAATCTTTAATATTGAAAAATGTATGCCGACTACATGATAAATAAACGTATAAAAGCGATTAAAGCTATCGAGTTACGCGTTTTTACAGTGTTCTTCCTTTTACTAGAACAGTTTGTGTCCTGCAATCGCTGTAAAGAATATATATATGTCTGCTTTATGATTGTTTACTTTTTTATTGCTCAACGGTCATTTTGCACGAGAGCTAATGTATTATATATATATATATATATATATATATATATATATATATATATATATATATATATATATATATATATATATATATATATATATATATATATATATATATATATATATATATATATATATACGAACTGCATGCATTGTTTTAAGTTCGCAAATGTAATTTATAAAAATAAAGCAATGAAAACTCTTTTTATTCAGTTTACTTCATACACACAAATTTATTTAACATAAATATTTTTTTGATGAGTTAAGAGTTTGTAAATTTTGAATTACGTTAATATTTAATGTTTTTACTGATTTGTCTTAAAAAATACATTTTTACGTACTCCAAATACACTTAAGTTAAAGTTTGTTCTTTTATCATATGAATTAGGCAAATATTTAGCACTTTTAAATGTAAAATGTTCACCCCAAAGTACAAATGTTAAAAATGTAGGTAATTTTAATAAAATTTCTCCAATGAAATTTTCGCTTACATATAAAATGCAATGTTACTTTCAATTTGCTCAATAAAACAAGGAAATATCTAAAAAAGTAGACCCGTCATATAAAATAATTTTTTATTCAATTTTTAACTAAATATATTTCAACTATTCATTTTTAAATATTTATTTGATTAAAAAAAACATCACAGGACTTTTAAGATCAATTGATGATAAAATGGGAATTTTAATGTTATTTCTTATAACAATTTGATTAATTCTTAACAATAATATAATTGATTTCTTGTAATAATAAATTTCCTGCATACTGTCTGCTCCTTTTTTAAGCGATTAATGTAACGTGGCAGCAGTAAATATGACGTGGCAGCAGCATTCTAAATAAAAAATCCTCCTCATGATTCTTGAAAACAAAATTATGACAATTTTAGTGAATAATTAGATATTTAAGAACAAATAGTGCTTTTGTTTAATGATAAAATAAGTTTCATTTAATATAAAAAGTATAGCAAACAAACTGAATATACCAATAATACAAAATGAGCCTTTATGCTCCTTGTATTTTTTTATTATTTAATCAGAAGAAAAAATTTTAAAAGGAAAAACATTTTAAGAAATTAAACATTTATAATAATTAAATCAAAATTTCTGAGCATCACATTTTTATTCCCTCCAAACATTATGAACATTTCTTAAAAGAAATTATCAGCATATTTTAATATTTATAGATTACAAACTTCACCTGGAAGCATGTGCATTAATTTCTGTTCCTCATCTTAATGATTTCAAAGAAACTTTTTTGTTTAAATCAATTCAGTGTCATAAATTTTAAAAAATGTTCTAAAAGTTTCTTGTATACAATGAGCTTATCTATTTAAATATTATCAGGAAAATGTTAAAGTTTTTACAAAATATTTTAGGCAATTTTAAATAATTTATATTACAGGAAATAATTTTCTGATAAGATTATTCATAATTTACTTTTGTTGCACCATTAATAATAAAATGCATTTTTATTTAAACTATTTTAATTAATTTTGTAAAAATTTCTTATTTGAAACGAAATGCATTACCCACACATTACAAAGCATTATAAAAATAATGAATATATAATTTTTCTAGACACAGCTTAGAAATTTTATTTACATCATTAATATTTTATTATAAGACTATTGATTTCAAGGCATACATTTTGTAAAAATCTTTATTTATTTATTCATTTTGTTGAAATTTTCTTAAGGTTCTTTAAATATCATTGAGTTTATTTTTCATTTATTATGAACATATAATAACAACATTAGATATATATTTAAAAATAAAATCATTATAGTACATCATAAACAGTATACTTTATTAGAATATTAAATATATATATATATATATATATATATACATACATATATTAAAATTATTTGAATATAGTGTCTACAATATAAAAGAAAGCATAGTGTATAAAAACTCATTTATTATATAAAATATATTATTCTTAATATGAAACAAATTATGAAGTGTATATAAAGCACAAAATTAGGTTTAACTAATTAATTTCCAAAATTCCTAACATAGTTCATCTCATTAACTGTAATAAACTTTGGCACACGTTTAAATTCAATGTACGTATGACCAACATTTTGACTGAATTATAATTCGGAAAAAAAATAATTCCGAACTTTTTTTCGGAAGTAGAATAACAAAAGAATAGCATATTCTTTTTTTTATAACTACTGATCGATGGATGACTTTTTTTTTTCCTGAAAACTGGCGAATCGCTAATTGTTCTAAAACAAGTAAAGGTAAACCTAAATCGGTACGTTCTATGAATTCTTTAAAAGACATTTTTTTCCCTTTCGCATTATTTTTTCTTCCCTTTTGTCATCATTATTCCACTCGTTCACTCGAAAATATCCTAGGTCATAACAATAATAATGACTTTCCGAAAGTCTTCTGCCTCGCAAGATTTTCTTCTTAATGAGTGAAAAGAAAAAGTTCAGAACTAAACGCGAAAGAGATTATACCTAGCTGGCTGAAAACTAATACGCCAAGATAGAAAGCGAGCCACACATTTTTCTATGTTATTATACACAATCACGAAGCTGGATTGAAAAATAATGCAGAATTTATGCATTTCACTTTATGATAATAATATGCAGTTGTGATGACTTCTTATTCAGTACTTTTTTTATGAAAACAAACGACTTTTTCAGTTTATTTTCCTATTTATAATTCAATCATTAATATTACTTTGATATTAATAGGATTTAAATATAAAGTTAGCTTGAAATGTTGATTTACAATCTCAACGTATTATAATAATGGCTACAAATATTTAAAAAGTAATGTTATGAAAATAAGTAATTAATTTTTTGTAGATGATTGTTAAGAAAATGCTTTTAACACTCTTTTAAGTAGGTCTAGGCTTGAAAATAACTTATGAATAAGTTATAATATAGATATTTGCATCATGTATTCAGTTATATATATATATATATATATATATATATATAACTGAATATATATATATATAACTGAATACATGATGCAAATATCTATATTATATTATCCTAGGTCATAACAATAAAAAGTCATTATTATTGTTATGACCTAGGATATTTTCGAGTGAACGAGTGGAATAATGATGACAAAAGGGAAGAAAAAATAATGCGAAAGGGAAAAAAATGTCTTTTAAAGAATTCATAGAACGTACCGATTTAGGTTTACCTTTACTTGTTTTAGAACAATTAGCGATTCGCCAGTTTTCAGGAAAAAAAAAAGTTATATATATATGTTCTTGTACTTTTCAATTTTATATCTATTCTTGTATCTTTCAATTTTGGGTTATGATACTTCTAATTTTGAATTTTGTCTTGTTTTATATATATATATATATATATATATATATATATATAAAACAAGACAAAATTCAAAATTAGAAGTATCATAACCCAAAATTGAAAGATACAAGAATAGATATAAAATTGAAAAGTACAAGAACAGATAAAACACTTATGTTTAGCAATACATTCAGCGCAAAATCAGCTAAAATAGAATTACTAAAATATAATTAATGCTACACTTTTATAAAATTAATAATCAAATATTAGTATTAGATAGAGAATAATAATCAAATACTAAATGGAGAATAATAGATTGAAAATACTTCCATTTTCCTTTAATCTATTTTCTTTGAAATTTTAAATAAATATTGAACATTTTTTCATCTGTTTTCCATATATATATATATATATATATATATATATATATATATATATATATATATATATATATATATATATATATATATATATATATATATATATATATATATATATATATATATATATATATATAACTTCAGCAGTGTATCTTCACTTGATATTCTTAAGTTAAAAAATATTAAACTCTTTAATAATTAAAGGAATTCTCAATTTGTAAATTTGAAATTAGTATATGGGTTTGCGGTAAGATTACAGGAATCAGATCAAAAGATATAAAATACGCTATTTAATAATGGGTGAGAGATATTTTTGTTTCATGTATATATATCATAGGATGAAATTAAGCCTTTTTCAGGGTTTTCTTCATTACAGTATGCAAATAATTTTTAATTTTCCTAAATTTTGAAATGTTGAAATGAGAAATATCATCTACCATAAAGTAAATACCTCGATTCAATAAATATGGTTAATCGAGTACTGTACCAGTATTTCGAATTTCAATTTGCTTCTTTATACGTCGAAAGGTAAGTTATTTGAAATTATTATGTTTTAATATAATCAAAGTTACAATATACAGCTTTCATGATTAGAAAATCTTCTAATTATCATATACTTATATTTGTTTCTAGAAATATTTTAAAAAATTTAAGACTTATCGAATATATTTAAAATCTATTTGTAGGGTAATGTGTTTATAAACAACAATACTAAGTATTAAATTAAAGTAATAAAACTTTTAAGAGGTTCCCTTTTAGTTTTTAAAACATTTGTTGAAAATTAACATGTTATTCATTTTCATTTTTTAAATTTCTTTCTTACTTACGTTTTTCTTATTATAACCTATATTATTTGCAAGACATGTAAATTACCCCTGAGCAAATTTAACCCATTTGGAAAATGAAATAACTAAATTCATTGATCGAGCACAGGATGAATAGTAAATTCATCAAATTAAAAAATAATTAAATTATTTGTGATTCAAGCAGAACAATTTTTTTTATTATAAACGTAAATTGTGACACGTTTTCTGTTGTTAAATTAATAGTTTATGATTTAATGTTATCAAAGTAGGAACTAACGAGATTCAATGAAAACACATTTTAAACTATGTTAATCTAGGATGGTCTTCAAAAAGTAAGGTAAAAGAATAGTCACATCTAATTTTCTTTATCCGTTATATTTGATACATTCTTTTTCAGATTTTATTTAAAAAAAGAATCTTCAAATTTACAGCTTATCAGGGAATACAGAAAAAACATTGGGAAATTAACGAAGTATATATAGTATAAATGAAATATAAACCTATATATTTATTAATCTCTTCCGATATCACCAAGTTATTCATTCAGTGAAATTGGAATGTCTGGATGGTATTTACTTTTATAAATATTGATAAATTTGATTTCTGATTACTCGCTAAGACGACATAAAATTTGAAATGCAATACATTTTGGATTTTCTCCAGACTGTATTTTGCAGCACCTGTTCCAGCCAAGAAAACTTTCAATTTTTTCCTCTATTTTATGAGTTTTTTATTGATTATCGATAATCACCATTTTCGGAAGACTGATAGTCAATATTTTAAATTGTTAGAATACATGGATAAAAAAAATCATTTTTATAATCCTTTGAATAAAGACATTTAGTTTTACGGTAAATATATTTTATTGAAAAGAATTATAAAATATTTGAAGAGAGGGTTAAATTATAACTAGTAACTCGAAAAATTCAAAAATGTTAAAGATATATAAAGCTTTCAACTATTTAATTGATTATACTGACCAAAAATTTTAAATGAAAAACTGATTTTATTTTTCATTAATCAACATTTGAACTATTAAATCGTGATTAAAATTAAAAATACATGGAAATTAAAATTACAAAACAATTGTAGATGCAAGGAATAAACTTATGCAACAGCCGAATCCTATTTAATGTTAAAAGATATAAATTATAATACATGAATAATTATTTTATTAATTGGTAAATTATATTTCAAAACATTAATGAAATTTTCAGAATTCTTATAAGATACATAATTAATTACAAGTGTCGAGTATCTTTTTAACTATCCAAGATGAAATTTTCTCAAAATTTGTAGCTCAAAAAATTTGAAAAGAACATAGTTCTGACGAAATTACGTAAATATTTAAAATTTATGTTTAAAAAAAGATTACTCCATTTTGAGCATTTTAAAAAACATTAAAAAAAAAAATACATCTGAAAACATCAATATTCATAACCTCAGATATCAAAACAGGATATAAGCGCAGAAATCGCTATTTTGTATAGATTTATTTTTTCACAGTTTCAGCTGTGAAATTCCACTGATCAGTTTTTGTTTCGAAGGAAAATGGTTTGAAAATTTCATAACAATGAAGCTTACCATATGTCTTGAATATGGAGAAATATAAAGAAAGTATGGGGGAAGTACTGTTGAAATGCCATTTGAAAACTATTAAATATTATAAAGGAAATAATGAATCTATGAGACGTCAAGTAGGACAAGACATAGTCTACTTATTATTATAGCAAATGATGACAGATGACACATGCTGTTTGTAGCTGTTTGAGCGAGAACAACATCCCTGCTCAATGACGAAGAACGTTTTTGGTACCAGGATGAAAATCTCACACCAAACGATCCAAAATGCGTTTCAGGAAGACCAATGTGTTGCATTTCGTTCACCTTCAGACACCATATGGACCTAAGATGATAAACTCACTAAGCATCTAGGTTCGATATAAGAAGATTAGAGTTTCCTTGTGCTTAGTGAAGTGCGTCAAAATAAATTTCTTTGTTTTGGTGATTAATGTTGTACCTTGTTAAATGTGTGGTACAGTGAGAACGAAACACAAAGAACAGCACACATTCATTCAGGAATCTAAAGATAGGTGAATTGATGGTATGGGCTTGAATCAATCTTGGTTCAAGTTCATACCATCAGGTAATTCAGAAATGCATTTGTCTAGCTCATTAGTAAGAATACGAGTTACAGAGATATCATATCATTCTGTATGCAGAAGGGATTGTAATTTTTTTTTACTTTAATACATAATAATTCGATATCAAACTGAGAATTTTATGGAGCTCTTAAAATTAAAAAAATAATGATAATGCCTGGAAAGTGGCGAGTATGCTCACATTACTCAAATCCCATCGAATACGTTTGGGTAACACTCACACATGTTTATTCTTACTTTTCTGGATTTAGAAAATGCAGTTTTTTTTAAGAATGGCACAATAATCCAGAATGTCTTATCGATTATGTCGGCAAAGTCTAGAACGAAATTTGCAGCAATCTCAGATGTTCGAAATAATGCATTTTCACCTTTTACATGTAGCGTTTTTTTACTATTTACGCGCATCTTCATCTCTGCATTTTATGCATTATTTCCTTGTCACATGTGCTCTCCGATGGCCATATAATGGTTTTATTGGTTTTTTTTCTTATCTTTACTTTCCAAATCGTTTCGAACATAATGGTATAATCATATATGTTTTATTTTTCTCATACTTAAGCTTTTGCATTTAGTTGATTAAATTGAATGAATATTTCACATGAATTTGTTAATGCAAATAAACAAAAAATCATTTCCTTGCAAGCAATTGAAGAAAAATCCCAAAAGTTAAATTTATTTATTTATTATTATTTTGAAAAATTACTTTTATAAACTTTAACATAATGTTTGTTTGATTAATTATAGATATTATTTATTTAAAAACTTGAATTATTTAAAAAATACTTTCACAATACTAAGATTAAATGTTTCTCATTAATTATAAACAAACTTATTTGAAGTATTTCACATGGATTTATATCTTAGAGATGTTGACTATTTTATAACATAAATTTAAGTTAATTTAAATTAATTAATAAAATCTATAAATTTATAGGTTGTGGAATTTTAAATAATAAGTGTAACTTTAAATTTATATCACCTTTCGTTTTACAGACAGAGAAAATTTAATCAGAATTTATAAAGACGAAAAGTTTGATATATCATCATCCATTTTATTATAAAATAACTAAATTATCAATGGAATTAATAGCTTTAAAATTCATCGCACTGAGAAGACAATAAATTAATTTTATATTAACTATACTATTATAATAAAATATTTCAACAGCTTAAAAATGTTCGAAGAAATTCCATTGTATTTTGAATATGATACTCAAAAATATGTATACGTATATACAGTAAAAATTAAAATTCTTTGAGGATTATTTGGAAGTTTAAATGCAAAATTTTAATAAATATTAATTTATTTTTTACCAAATTTGTACTCAAATATATACTGATTAATGGATAAGTGTATGAAGAAAAATGAAAAAATATGCATTATGGAAATAAAAAAAGTTAAAAATTTAATTATAAATATTAAAAATAATAAAGTTATTTGAAAAATTTTTCTAGTTTATAATTATAATTATATTAAAATAAATTAATTATTGTAATGTATACAAATATTTAATCAAAATTTTAATTTTTTACGGACTTGAAATCTTGAAGCAAACTTTTATTCAAACGATTTATTAATTTTTATTAAACATCCCAATGGATATGTGTACGATTAATGTAAAATGTTATTTTTTATTGCTCTTTGATTTTAAAGCAAGAACATTTTTAATTAAAATTTCTTGAAAAATTAAAAACCATATCACAACATTCTATCAGTTCGTTAAAAATGTGTAATACATTAATATGCGTAAACTTAATTTTCATAAAAATATAAAGGATCGGGAAATCAGAAAAACAGAAATGTTTTGCTTTTTAAGGATATTTGCATATTCATATCATTAATTTTACTATTTTTCAGAAATTGTAAAAAAGTTTGCAAAATTATTCATTTTTTATCTATTGAATACTTTAAATGTAGAACACTGAATACATACTTTTATTTACTTTTTTTTAAATACAAGCTATAAGCAAATATTCTTGGAAATATTTTTAATGGGATACTTTCCTAACTTATGAAAGTACTTTATATCTTTTATTAAGATTCAAAATTAAAATATTTTGTAGTTTTAAAAAATATTTGATACCTTTAATTAAAATTAACATACTCAGTATCTTTGATTAAAATTTAGCATCAAAGTATTAGATAGTGACTTCATTTAAAGCTCAGTCTTCGCTATCTTTGCTTAAGATTCAATACCAGAGATTTCATTTCCTTGATATAAACATTTTTACTACTCTATATCTTCCATATGTTTTGCAAAGTTTTTCTAATGTTAATTTAGAAGTAAATCGAGGCATTTTAAAATATGACTACACACTTTTGAACGAATGATCACGAGCTGAATTCTAGGGGTATGAATTTAATCTATTTTCTTATACAGTTGAATAATGTGAGAGGATTATTTTGACACTTTATATTATATATTATTATCAACAGGTAGACTAATAATCAAAAACACAATCATAAACATTTGAACATCGACCCCATACTTTACTTCAGGAGAGTTTTGAATCTTCCACTGTGTCACCAGGAAGAAAATCCTGAAAATTCTTAAGCACATGTCTGATGTGTACTCAGAAAATAAATTTCATGATCACACCCATTGCATTCAAAGAATGGAAATTCTTGCCATTGATTTAGGGATTCGGATTGAATTGGGGACTTTCGTTTCCAAAGACAGGATGCTATCACAAGTCTACGATGAGTTATGGAATGATTTATTGTTTTTACGGATGTCTATATTTCAGACTAAATGTCTGAAAATTGCTTTGATATTTACGCTCTTATGCGATATGATGATAGACCATAATTTATGAAAATTCCTCCAGGATGAGAAATACTTATTAAATGATCATTATTTTACAGCAATTTGGAAATACTATGAATTTGAAATCTATGTTTTGTCTAAATGAAAATGTTTTGTCTATAAAATGTCGTACATTACTAAACTATTTTATAAAATGAGACCGTGAAAAAGATGTAATATTATGATTCGTCATTCAGAAATCAAAAATCAAAATCACCATTAAAAGTTAGAAATCCGCGCGCAATAAAACTTATATTCTTTGTCATCAAATTGTTGAAATAAAAATTTAATTTTCTTATTTAGTTCCGCTTTCAATTTATTGGTTAAGGCGTTGTTCTCGTTATCGAAATGCAGTGAGCAGCCATGGATCCGACGTATTCACAAATGACGGTAGGGACACTAATATATGTCGTAGCGGCAATGTACTCCACTGAAGTGATACCTTTGTTGGTTGTTTTCTGTTTTTGTTTCATTAACATAGTTTACACGTAAAAGAACAAGGCAAGTACAAAATTATTTCAAGATCCAATAAATGAAAACCTTCACAGTTGGTATTCTACTGGCATGACATATGACCATAAATTAAATATAATGCCGGAACCGTCAATTAAAAAAAAGCAAGAACAAAGCAAATGAGATTTATTCATAAAACTCGTGTATTAAGCAAATGAGAGAGGGAAAAAAAACAGGTGATGTATATATGATTCCAGACATAGAAACAAATATTATAGTTCTCTGGGGCATTACAGCTCGTATAGGCATCACAGCAACTGAACGTTATATGCATGATGGTTAATACTCTGTATGTTTCCCATATAAGGAAGTACAGTTGAAGGAATAGTGAGGATGACATTATCGAGATGAACTTGAGGCAAAGAATTCAGCAATCAATGCTCTCCGAAGTTTCGGTATCAAGGAAGGAGGTGGTTGATGGGCTGAGATTCGTCGGCCAAGCATGTTTCACACATGCTGTATTGGATTTATTTTCGATGAAGATGCTTACCATTCCATATTGGTGATATTCTCCGACTTAAGGCAATCATTGACCATGTTCAAAAGATGAAGATGACCGTTGTCAGACATCAACATAAATTCAACCCCACGGCAACAGTAAATAAATGAATATGCTGTTACAGAATGATGTCCCGATATATTTACCTTGTCATAGATCCAATTTGAACATGTAAATCGGTTTTTTACTGAGTATAACGCTTTCCCAAACGAGTATTCCTGCTCTACCCTAACGTTGACATTCAGTGATGTCTTTGTGGTACTGGGAACTTGGCGCGTTCTCTGTATAAACTTCCGACTTGAATCAGACTTTAAACTAAACTTCAACTTATCGGAAAACAACACAAGCTCACTATGAAGGTGTTCACTTTGCATGCTATATACTCTTGGCGAACCATTAGTTACAGTGAGTTGCCGTGAGCAGAACACATCTGACAGGACTGCGAGCATATAGACCATACTCTCCGAAATGTCTGTGCACGGTTTTAATTGAAACCGTCTCCGCTGCTCCGGAAATACAACACGCCTGCAAACATCTACCGGACCATCGGATCATTCCTGAATGACAGAAGTTACCTGAACGAGTACAAGAAAAGAATGACCTACGACATCGGAGTCCCGCAGGTATCCAACCTGGGACCCTTCCTATGGTTGATCAGCGCGAACGAGCTTCTCAACAGAGACTTTGGACCTCACGCCCATTGCCAAGCGTTCGCGGACGACGTCGCCATCCTCTTGGACGCCAAGTCATACTTCCGCTTCTCAAAGTTGGCCATCAAACCCATCAAATTGGTTGAGGAATGGACCAGAGACTATGGACTGACCCACAGCACAGCCAAATGCAAGTACACCATCTTCATCACCCACAAGGACATCACTAGGAGACCGGAAATTTCCATTCTAACCACCTACACCAAGGAGCTAAAATACCTGGGATTCATCCTGGACCCGAAACTCACCTGGATGAATCACCTCAACGAGATTAAGCCGAAGGTGGACAGCCTCCAAAACAAGCTAGCCAGACTTTCGCGGGTAACCTGGGGACTCAAGCCGAACATTCTAAAGATGATACACACCAGCGTGATTGAAAGTACCATTCTCTACGGATTCCAGGTGTGGTACTCGGATACAGTCCGCATCAACACTAAGATCCTCCAAATACAACGCATTAGACTACTGAAGGTCATCAAGGCCTACAGAACAACTGCAACAGACGCCCTCAACATACTGGCAGGTGTTCCTCCTCTACACCTACAAGCAGACGCCTATAAAAAGAGATTTGAGCTCTGGAACTACTCCTGTCCCATCAAGATCGGAGGCGCCACCTGGAATCCGGACAACGCCTGGACAAAGACACAACATCTGGTCCCCCCATGGGCCACCACTGGAATCCAATGGACTATGGAGACCAACCACGAAGATCACTATGCGTACACCGACGGGTCGAGAATCAACAACAGAGTCGGATGTGCAGCCAACATCTACAAAGGTGACACAATCATCCACACCATACAGCTGAGACTAAACGATGAGGCATCAGTGTTCGAGGCTGAGGCCACAGCCATCCTGGCCACCATAAGATACACCATTACACAAGACATCTCCAGGTGTCACATTCACTCCGGCTCCAGATCCGTGCTTGTCGCGATTGGTAATCGTGATCCTCTCAGAGACACACTCCACAGTATACAGCATATCTGCAAAGAGCATGCAGACAAGTTCACCCTACACTGGGTCAAAGCGCATGTGGGGATAGCGCAAAATGAGGCTGTGGACTTGAAAGCGAAGGAGGCCACCACAGCTGAGGAAGTACATGTCAAAGTACGACTCAGCAGACAACAACTGAAGACGCTGACCATTGAGCACATCATGGATAAATGGCAGGCCAGATAGACTGACTCAGACAAAGCCAGGATACTCCACGGCTTCTTCCTGAAAGTTTCCCGGAAGAGGCTTCAAGGGGACTTCTTTTTGAACCAGTTCCTCACTGGACACGGAGCCTTTGGAACCTATAGGAGTAGGTTTCACGGAAAGCAAAGCACCTGCCCTCACGACGACGAGAGACAAGGTCCGAAACACCTCCTCTTCCACTGTGAGCAGTACACCGACATTAGGAGTAGGAGATACCCAAAGAAATGCCAAGAGATGGAACCCACACAGCTCTTCTTCAATAAGGGATTCCAAGAGGAAGCCAAGGAGATCCTGCAGGCAGAGCTCCTCCTCCAGCTCAGCCAGTGAAACACTCCATGTACATATTGTAAATATATTGTATTCTATTCTATGTAATCAAGAATCTTTATCTGTAACTGTTATTCATTAAAGGCCAACCGGCCCATCTCCTAGTCACAGCAGAGTCTCAGTAGAACGCCCACCAGCCCTTTTACCCCTTTGGGGACTTTCGAGTGGTTTGGACTAACCACCACTTAGGTGTTCCAGACAATCCCTGGCCAAGTGCTGAACCAGGATCCACCAGGATTACTGTCCTAATGACGTTCTCCACCGTATACCTTCGGGTGGGACGGTGCTTCTTCGGTAATGTTACCCATGGCTGATGGTATTTTACGCGAAAGGTTAAATGCTGAGTTTCGTCTGTTTCTTTTGGTGGTAACTTTTAAATATCAGGCATCATTTGATATTGTCCTTCGGAAGTGACTACTACTGACATTTCCATCATCTTTATCGTTGCCACAGCCTAGAGATAACACTTTGGGCGATTTCATATCCTCTTTATTGTGTACGCTCACATTCCAGTCAGCACTACGTAAAACATCATTCCCATGCGTTCTCTAAGTTATACGAAAGCGATTGTGGTACTGAGACTGGATGTGAACATGTTTCCAACTTTGCTATAAGCCTTTATATACTTCTATTTTACACTGTTCATTGAGGTGTACGGTCAGAATTATCAGGTCCTAACTTGTAATTTGCATATAATGCTCGAGCATGGTATTTATACGGGTGACATTTTCCCTTTCGCGTTTTATTTACAAGTGTTTCTGGATTATCCTTGATTAATGGACATGTGTGTATTTTAGATGTAACTGGTTCAGGAATTTATCTCAAAAATGTGCTTAATGAACTATAGTTCAAATAAATAGAAACATTTCCCATTGTTCCATTAATATATTTTAGGCATAATAGGCTTAAGAGCTTCCTTTGCCAATGTAGAAATTTCTCAAGTTCTAATAAAAGGTAACCTCTCTCTTGTTAATCCAAGAACTTTTTAGGTGTAAGAGGTTAAGGATTTCCTTTCAAAAGTGTTCAAAACTTTCACAATGTTTTTTTTTCAACTCTTTTTACAGTGATGTAAATAAGTCATATAAAATCCTTATTGGTGCATTAAAGTGAATGACATGCATCTACATCCGATTATTGGTCAAAAAGCGAAAAATAACTTTCAGAAAGGAAAAGAGACACAAAAGATATTCCCAATAAAAGGCTGCCAAGCCTGAGAAATCGACACCCCATTTACTATTGGGAAACGGCCAAAAGATGCTTCTGTATAGAATCGAGGTTAAGAAGATAAATAATGTGTTTTGTCACGTTTTAGGAGTATTAATATTTTTCTGAGAAAAAAAAAGTGGAAAAAGATTAAAAGAAACTTTTAGTTTTATTCTTTCCTTTTTCAGATGTAGTTTCAAAAACGTTCCTGCAAATCGCAGAACTGGGAGAAAAGAGAATTAAAAAGGGAATTCACCCGGAATATGCATTGAAGTGTTTCACGATTCAGTAACTCAGTGGAATCTATGGAAGAAAAGGAAGTAATTCTAGAAACTAAGAAAAATGATCAGCATAAATGTACGCATTGAGGTTTTTCAAATCCTTAAATTAAATTGTAATATATATATATATATATATATATATATATATATATATATATATATATATATATATATATATATATATATATATATATAAATTCATGCATTGAAGTGGAATTATGAAATACATAGATTTGATATTGTAGCAAAGCCAATATTACAGAAGAATACACTATTTGGTAAAAAAATTTTTGGAACTTGTTTCCTACTATTATTTTAAAATGATTTTTAAATATAAAAACCTGTAGAATGTTTGATATATAGCTGTCATAGGGTATGAGTCATAGCATTTTCAAATGATGTAAATAATATATTTCAGGGGGTATTGCGTTACACCTATGGATATTTGCAAAACTGATGAATACTAATATTCCCCCCTAAAACGATACCATACACTACGAGAGGCAGCAGAGGCCTGGTTGGTTAGCTCATCGTTCTCGTTATTGGAAAGGTAGTGCGTTCGAATCCAAGTTGATCCATTGTGTTCGCTAAAGGTGCCTCGGACACGTTAAATTAGTCGTAGCTGCAATGTCTTCCAAGTGAAATGATACCTCTGGGGATCGCAGGATATGTATTGGGGGTCTTCTGTTTGATCCCTGCTTCAAAACCACGAAGATTCCATCCGGCTGCTTCTATCTAACTGGTAGATCTTAACTCAAGGCTAGATACAGGGAAGCATACTGGTGCAACAACAAATATCTACTACGAAATACTAAAATACTTCTATAACTTAACATCACTTATAAGTTCTCAGCAAGGAATTAAATGCAGGAAATGTGAACAAAGGAGTGACTTCTGCAAAATTATAAAATATATTATATTAATGTGGGTGAAAGGGTATTTTACTATTATTCAAAGAAAAAAATAACATCAAGAAAACTGCATAACCAGGGGCATAAATTTGTGGAAGAAATTTTATCTTTTTTTATTCCTTAAGATTAGTTACTTTGGGGCTTCATTTTACTCTTTTGGGCTTTATTTTAATAAACAAACCTAAGAAGTAAAGAAGTTTCTTTGGTCCAAACTATTTTTAGAACAACAGGAGTTGAGTATTACGTTTCTTGATAAACATTTTTCGTAGTGTATACTTGGGGCTTGTTTGGATTTTTTCTTTTGAAAAAACAAAAATTCAGTTAAAAAAAATAAAAAGTCTTATAGAAAAGAAACATAATAGATTTACAAGGAAGCTTTAATAATCGTATCAGCTATTACTTACAACAGACTAACTTAATAATTACGGTAGGAAAATATTTTTCTCTGGAATTTTGATTATAATTATATTAAAATCTGTAAAAAATAAAATTTAAAACTAAACAAAAAATATAAATATAAAATGGGTTTTAAAAGTATGTTTTAATTTCATTTAATATAATGATTGGTAAATACTTCAATCTTAAAATTGGTATATATATTTATATATTACTATCGAAATCATTCAAAGATCATCATATTGATAAGTATTATACATGGCGAACATGTGCTAGTATATGTTTAATGGAGCTAAGTGCATACTTGGGGATGAGATTGATGAGAGAAAAGCTACTTCTCAGGTGTCGATATCGTCTCGCGACAGATGTTAATATGAAAATTAAAACACTATTGATGGTTTGGTTTTTACAATGCATTTAACACCACACCCTCACCCTCTATATTTATGTATGTGATGTAATACAAAAAAATACAGATAAACAATTAATTGTTATTGATCATTGTTATATTTTATTAAACTCAAATAAAACTTTTTTTTCGTTATTCAGAATTTAACTTTTTTAATATAAGTGCGCGAATTAAATTGATGATGAATCCTTAAATAACAAAACAGTAAGATAGAGGCAACTTAGATATACAAGAATAAATTTGTCACATTTTTCCTTTAATATACACATATTTTCCCTTTAATATGCATATATTTTAACAAATTCTTATTGTTTTATTTTTATTCAAGAAATAAATCATTTCAAAGCGCCCACTGAATTAAATTATTTTACAACAAACAATTCCTTATTTCAAACACATTTTAGTTTTTTAAGTATAAATTCATATTTATTTTTTTTCCTTCTCCTCTATTCCAGCCAAAATGCATCGCTGTGCATCTATCGGCATGTGATTGCCATGCATTCACGACTTCCTATTCATTTTCTGGACTAATTACTCCGCCCTTCAGATTGACGTCAGGAAATAACGATCAATGGATTTATAATTCGTTCATCGGGAAAATTTTACCTCGTCACGAAAAATGGAAAGATTAAAGGAAGAAGCGGAAGAAGGTGGGGGTAAGTTAGGGAGGAATGGGGGACGGAAGCAAAAAAAAATTCTTGATAATCCTTTAAAATAAATTCTCTCATTGTCTGGACAGTACTGACACGGGGACGTTTTTTCCCACTCCTCACCTTCATCTTACATTCAAAGTTATTTTTCAACGCCGGAATTTTTTCTTTCTCTTTCGCTCATTTTTTTCCAATCTCTCATTTCATTCTGTCATTTCAGGCGGCAATGATCGATGGAAAATATCGATAAAATGTAAGTTTCTTATCGATTCGTTTTAAAATTCTTCACGGTTGCAGTCGGTTATAGACTTAGGATAGTTTTATTGCTTTTCCGTCATCAATTTTTAGGTGATTCCTACATTTTTTTGCCGTCTTCGTGCTCTACGTGCTCCACACCTTATAAGAATTTAGTTTTCAAGAAAATGAAAATTTTTTTTCTTCCATATCGATTCCTTTTACCCATCTGGAGATTTAAATAAGGTAATTGCGTACTTTTGAGAAAAATAAGGGTGTAAAAATGGAAAAATCAATTAATGAAGCTCATATTTTTTACAGTTTAAATTTATGTTTCGTATTTTTAATTATAAAGCGATTTTATTTTTTTATGTAGGTAACGGTGATCAATTTTGAAGCTTTGTGCTACTAAATTCTCATAGATCACTCATCAAGCTAACCAGAACACATCGTTAAGTGCTTGGGGCTATCCATGCACTCAAGCCATAAGCATGATTTACATAACAATCCTGGGATGTTGCTGGATGTTTTGGGCATTTTGGATCCAATCTTCTGGCCAATGGAGACATCCAACAACAGAAACAGATCACACATTGCATGCTTATAGGTCATACATTTTGAAGTTGTATGTTACTAAATGTTTATGAATCATGCATTACTACGAGGAAAAAGATTAACACATGGAATCAATCAGTTAAAAATTTAGAAAGTGGTTCAGTCTTCATATTTTAAAACTAAATATCAAGAATGTCGCAAGATTTCCCCTGCTGCTCCCGAAGACTTCATATCTTTTGGTGGACCTTACAACCGCCACCAATTTTGAGCATTTTCAAACCATCTGTAGTGAACACAGAGAATGTCCAGTTTCAACTTGGGATTAGATCTCATTTCACTTCGATAATTAGAACAATGATTTTCCCAATCAGGACACTGCTCATTATTTTTCATGAATCCCTGATAAAATTTCAATCGAAAAACAGTTTATTCTGATTCATTAGGAATATCATGAAATTATCAGGGATTCATGAAAAATAAAATACTCATTATTTTTCATGAATCCCTGATAAAATTTCAATCGAAAAACAGTTTATTCTGATTCATCAGGAATTATGATATATTCACTATTAAAATTCAACAGTTTTGGAACTGAAACGTAACCACGGTGACCTAGCAGGGAAAGGAATGTTTCTCATTGCCAGAAAATAGTGAGCTTCACACCCGACCTAACTGAAGGCCTGTTGTATTCACTGATGATGGCTAGAAAAAGCAAATTAGATCATAATCGCAATATCTTCCAAGTGAAATGATATTTCTTAACAGCCAGGTCAATTTGGAGTGTCTTCTGATTGATCTCTGCTTCAAAATTGTGTAGATACAATGGATCACCCAATGGGAGCTCCGTTGCATAGGAGTCCAGCAATTCCACACCTTATAGTGCAAAAATATGAAATTATTATGTTACCAAAATTTAAAAAAAAACACACTCTTAAAACACAATAGTGATATTCATGATTCCATAAATTATTCTAATAAATGTTCAGATTTTACATACGCATGTAACTTGGTGAACTCTTCGAATTTTATATTATTTAACTCCTTGAGTAAAGTTTAAATTTATAATAATCTTTTTGTATACATTAAAGCTAATGTCTTATACATGCATACATAGCGGTGCAGATGAGCTGCGGACTGAATTTTTAGGTTAACGGGTTTGGAACACTCACCCATCACCAAGTGTTTTGTCATTTTGAATCAAAATCAGGTGAAGAGGTTACATCTGAACTGGCACCCTCCTCTCCACATCTACGCCACACCAGAGGAAAGACTTTGAACCTCACATATTAACGTCGACACGTCCCCAACCCACGGAGTTCCAGCAAACCAAATGAGAAATAGAGCGTGGTCACCTACCCAATCACAGTCCGCTGCAGTTCATTCTTCACTTTGCTGATCTTAGCTAATAGTAAAGCTATACGTGATACTAATTTCAAGTACAACACTCAGAATTTCACTGTAATATCAATATTAAATAAGGAAAATAAAAGCGCCGTTGTTTCTTCGTATTTTTTTCAATCACTTATTAAACAATCATACATCAATTTTTATCAAATATCAACCAATAAATGGCTTTCTATTTATCCTTTTTGAATGCATGCAATAATGCATTCCTTATATGCATAAGAAAGCAAAACCAATTTTATATTTTGATCCTAAATGATTCATAAAAATGATATTTTTGAACTGTAAGGGTAACGAATAATAACTGCACGCCTGAGCTGCAACTGCAACCTGTAAATTGATTTCAACACTTCGATTTTTATCAATTTACATTTCATTTCCCTTATAAAAATATGAAATGAATTATTATAAATTTCAAGTATAAAACTGATAGAAATTTATTTTAAATTGAGTACATGTTTGACACGGGCAAGCATTTCGTTCATTTTAGATTTCTTTAAAGGATAAAATAAATAGATTCTTAGATGTTCAGATACGAAGAAACTATTGAATTTCTTATTTCAATCACTGTCAGAAAGAATCAGAGAAAAACTGCATGTTGAGTTAATTGTGCATAGTATTCGTCAATTCAAGAAATTCTGCAACTTGAAGGTGGGGGTGGGGAGGGGAGGTGAAGGAAAGCCACACGTCCTCCTAACAAGCGCAGAACTCTATCCAAAGTGGACTGGAAACTAATCGCAAATGCAATCCAGCGTGCGAAAAAGTCTTCTCTAACCGACGAAAGGAGGATGAAGAATTTTTCCATTCGTTCATTTTTCTTCAACTCCCCTGGGCAGCCAACGAAGCGAAGACAATAGATTTGCATGATTTTTGCATAATTCCAAGACTTCCGCCTTGATGGGCCTGGTCACGTGACATTTGCCAACAGGGGAATGCAAGCTGTACACGAAATGGCACTTAACTTGAAGAGGAGAGAGGAAAAAGAAAATAACTTTTATCTCCTCTGTTTTCTCAGCAGTGGCATCTCCAGTTCTTTCAATAAGACTGTTGCCAGTACAAACATTAGAATTCTTGCTTTCGAGTGTTCTTCACAGTCGAGTGAATTGAGGCGATGAATATTCCCGCTTCTTACGTTCCAAGTTTTTGCCACAATTAATGAGAAGAACGGAAGAATTTTATTTTGAAATTCGTTTCATATATACAACACTAGAATAAGAACTTATCCTTCTGTGAATTCGAATCGTTCAGAGCTTTCATTCTTTCGGTTGCCTTTCAATCATTTTAACTCCTGTGGGTTTTCAACCAGTAACGAAAGAAAACCTTCCTTTGTCACGTGGTCCCATGACGTCACCACGGCTCCCAAATTGGGCCCAGAATCCCTTTGAGGGACTTCGCAATGTACCACAAAGAATCGATACTCAGGATAGATAAACAAGATAGAAAAAAAGAGAAACGCGGAATAAAAAATATATAAAACAAGTGAGAGTGGACTTGCGCTGTTGCCATTCCGCAAGAAACTAATTTCGTCCTGTCCGGAAGCCACCAGGAAAGAAAGAATGAAAAAGAATCCTAGATATAGACAAAGAACAAAAGAACAAAGCGGTGGGAAATAAACAGCTGATTTGGCCAGGTCTTCCCTTGAATGCAAGTCAGAAAATGTTTCCGATTAGAAATTCGTGGGCAGACTGGATTAAAGGATGCAGTTTTTACTACTTTTCTTTCTTCTACAGCAAATAAAACTGTGCAAATATCTATAGAGCAAACAAATACAAATATCTGGATATTAAAATAAACATTATTTTGCTGCAAGTTTTGTCAAATGAAAACTTTCGTAATTATATATTCTCAGATACAATTACATTATTTTGTATATACTTCAAATAAATAAATAAATAAATAAAATAAAATAAAAATAACACTTAGCAATTTTATAACATTTATACTTTATTATTTATATAAAATTTTAGAATAAATATTAATCTTTGATGTAAAAACATTAACGATTATTAAGCAAAAAACATTATACACAGAATTTTTTCGAATTTTCTCAGTAACTTGATTAAATTTATTATTTCATTTAAAAATACTGAATACTTTAGAAGACTAAAACAATCTGCTGGAAGGTTTTGAAACACCTAAGGTAAATGAAAATAATGTGGATTTACCATGTTAATATAGCTCTCTTGCTTTAAATAACCTTTACGGATTTATATCGCTTCATAACAGATACATTATCTTTAAAGTAATGCTTATAGTTTATTTTAATCATTTTAAGTATTCATTACATACTCATTTAACTATTTAACGGTACATCGATTAGATAGATCAAATTGATTATTTGTGATATTGACGTATGCAATATATATATATATGTATATATATATATATATTATTTAATATTTCTGATATATTTTCGCAACCAAGATTTTGTCAACAAAAATCATTTCTTTATGATTCAGTATTCGAAAAGGATTGTCATTAAAGAAAAAAATGGCAACATATATTTGGTTTTTTAAGGCATAAAATGAGATTATAAATTTGTTGCTTTAATATCCCCATTGAATAATATATTATGTAATTGTTATATTATATATTTCTCATTTCTCTTCAAACGCTTCAAAACTTTTCTAGATAATCAATCAAACAAATAAAATCCGAACACCTGAATATAAAAATGTATAATCTATTTTTTAAGTATAATATTAGTTTGACTTAGACTTTTTATGATTGCAATTTTTATGAAGGATGTTTATCATCAAGTTTCCAACATGATAATTTAGTTCTTTTATGTTATATCACATCATTTACCTTGTTTTTTAATTTTAGTGGGACAAACTTATTTTATGGTAGAAAAAATTTTCTTCACTTGCTAGAAATACAAAATATGATTAATAATACAAAATATAGAATCAAAATCACCTCATAAAATTAAATTTAAAGAAAGTAAAAATTTCATTAAAATAGGCAACTAAAATTTACAAAAAAAGATTTTTTTTTTTTTTTTTTTTTTTTTTTTGCTTTAAATTATCAAAGCAAATTTTTTTATCGCAGCTTTAGTACTTCAGTGCTCTCAGAATCTTTCAGAACTAGAATAAATTCTGTCGGTACATAAGTGTCTAATTTGGTAGTTTGTCACTAAGCGAAAATGTCTCAAGAAGATTACGAAAAGAATGAAAGGAAATAAAAGAGCACAGGACTTAGTAGACATTCTTCCCAAAAATAAGAGCTTTTCAAAAATGGAGCTGCTGGAATTGGTAATATTCTCCTTGCCTCTTTGAGTCTTTGAACTTCCACTCGTACTTAACTGTTACATCATTTCCATTGGCACATGAGTTTCTAAGATCGAAATTTGTGATTTCTGAAATTCAATTTCTTTGTGGGAAATAAAACAATGAAAAGAAAATTTTACACAAAGTTAGATATTAACAAAACTGATTGATTAATCAAACTGATTGATAAAATTTCGTTTTATTAAAGAAACTTAATGTGTGACTTAAGTAAAAACTATATAATTGATTCTTATCTAAATAATTTTACAGAGATTCACTGTATTCATTGTGTAATCTTCTTTTCAAAGAGGTTGGAATCATTACATCATGTCCTAATGTATGCAATTAAAACAATTATATAGCATCATTTTGTACTTTGTTGACATACTTCATGCGTAGTGTAATATCGTAATAACGAGAACCATGGGTAATATAAAGTTTCTTATATAACAAAAATACAGGCCTATTCAAAATGAGATTTCAACCATTTATAACTATTTATGAAAAAAATCCGATAAAATTAACACAGGAGGAAGATGAAACTTTCAAATTTTGTATACACGTGTCATATATGTTCTATGTGACTTCCCTTATCACATGGACAACATCTAGGCAGTAGCTCGTTTCACATCATGCACTTTGTAATGTGCCTGCAGTCACTGATGCTTTTGCATTACAAATGCATACTTTTAGTTTTTAAATTATTTTGTGTACGGGAAGTATTTTGTATATGCACGCTATCTTTCATTGGTAAAAACTCCATTGACAAAAATTTCTGGGTGACAAGTTCGGAGATCTCGGTGGCAAACAGCATTAGTCATAGTTGTTGTCATCTTCACTTTCTCCAATCCAATGATTTGGTCGACGTTAGTTTAAAAATGTGCCTGGCACTCTGAGATTTTGAGCTATAGGTTTATGTAAAAGACAAGATGTGTATGCTTCCCATACCCAAAACAATTGCATAACTCAAAATATGCACCTGTAATGTACTAGCCTCGGTGACTGCAAACATGCTTCAGAATGCATGGCGTGAAATAGCTATAGCCTATATGTTATTTGTGTGACTAAGGGAAGTCAAATAGAACATGTATGATGTATGTATTCAAAGTGAAGTTTAGACTAATCGCTATGTTGATGAATTTGTACTTTGTGTATTGAAAGCATTTAACTAATAATTATGAGTATTATATGGCATTACCCTTTCGCATATGTCAAACAGATTTCAGAAAGTATTTTAAAGAGAAGAAATATTATAACATACATGCGTTCTTTACTTCAAAAGAAAAAAAGATTATAAGAAACTTATCCTCGTAGATATTAGGCAGTAATAAATTATATTAGATAGTAATAAATTAACAGCTTTAGTCAAATTTTTAATAATAGCATCAGTTTCTTAAGGAAATAATTTGACAAAAAATTATCATTATCGGTATCATATACTGAATCGCTAATTATTTGCTTGACAAGAATGAAATGTTTAGTTTGCATTTTTATCTCAATTATACGATCTGATGATTACTTGATTAGTAATCGGATGATTACTTGATTTCTTTAATTACTTGAAAAACCTCAAGGGTTTGGTCAATAAACAGACATTTTCCTTTTCAGAATTCATACAAATATAAAATAATTAACAATTCATATAAATGATATAATCTAAAAATAAATCAAGCAGTTACAACTCAACAGATATTGATGAAATATGCGAAACCACCCTTTATATAATGCATCGCTTAGGAGATATTAAAGGAAATGCATAAATAATCTCCATAAAAAGAAAATCAAGTTGATGAAAAAATGTTCGGAGCAGGATGGTAAACGTTATAATTCTAAGTGCTCTTCTGGCGGATGGGGAACTTGTACCGGTCATGCTGAGAGCAAAAGGATGCCAGGAGGATGGATAAGAGATGGGGGAGGAGATTGAAGAGGCAGAAACAGAAGGGATGGTGGCTCTTGCAAAGACAGAGAGGGAGCAGAGGTTAATTAAGCAGAGTATTTCAGTTGCTCTCATTAAAGCGAACTAATGAGTTGTTCTCTTAAATTGTGGAAGGAACAAGCCCTCCGGCAAGATGCGCTTCGTAAGATACTGATGCTAGAATTGTGGTCCCAGAACTATGGGAATAAATTAGTTTGATTTATATAAACGCCAGCTGATTCTTAGGCATCGCAGATCCAGAATACGTGTTTTAACCCGCAATGATTTCTAAGATATCGCATTCTCCTTTGATTTAATTGCAGTGGAAAATATTGGATGCTATGAAAATCTTAAAATCGCCATAGCAATGTAAAATGCCAGAGGTTCTTCACGATAAGATTTCGCTGAAGAACAATAAGGGTTAAGTTGGATTAAGGTAATTTAAGTTCACCCAATCCGCGACCATGATACGTTTCATTCTGAATTATTTTGCGGGCGAATTATTCTTAACATTATTTGTAACTATGCAACCACACAATTGTCATATTTAAAGAATGTGTGCTTTTAAATTACAAAATAATTGTTATCAACTATTTCCCTTCATTAATAAGCTATGTTTACTTATTTTGAAACATGCATTTATTTATAAAAAATATACTCAAACACACCATAGATTTTAAGCATTTTCCAATGACAAGAAATGTATAACTTTAGATGAATATAAATTTCAAATTTCGAATGATATTGCTTATCGAACTGAATTTTAAATTTACTTCACGTGCACAACATACCACTAATAATATTTACAACTTTTAATATAACATATAGAATACTAATAATTTCTTACCTACAAATAGTTCTAAAATATTAAAAAAAATATTTTAACAAAAATTAATGCATTTTTTAAATTATAAAATGTTTTCCAGTAATTTTGCAAGAACTTTTTCACATGAGAAAGGATCTAAGATCATTCCCTAAATTATTTCAAGTTATTTAAATTAATGGTACTTTTTTGCGAAAAAGGAGACAACTCTCAATATCCATATTTTTTAATACATGATATTAAAAATCACTGATGCTACAATAATTTCTAAATGGAAAACTTAAGATAATATTCACAAACACAATTAAAATGTATGATACGTATATAAATTGCAATACCAAATCTTATTAGTGTTTTCATTTGAGTTTTGAATGCAGATCCACCAAAATATTCATTCATTTATAGCAGGGTTTCTTAACTGGTGGTTCATGGACCCCTTAGGGTCCATGGGTCATGTTTTAAGTGTCTGCCGACTGCTCCTAACTTTTAAAACGTTTGCATCAATATTTAAAAAAAACTTTTTTTGTTATGTGGAACCCCTGTAAGCCGTCTGCCTGCCATTCCCCAATAATAGAGACCTCCACAATACGAGGAAAAAAATATTCGCAAACCATATAAAATTTGAAATTTTTAGAAACACAAAGAAGCCTTTGAATTTTACTTCATTTGGAAATAAAATGACGTTAAAATCAGTTCCGCAAAGTTCTTGCAAATTTTTAAAACAAAATATTTGTTTTACTTTTTCATAAGTTGTAATTAAAGTATTTTTTTCCTATCGTTTTCTTTTGTCTTAATGTTTGTTCTTAATGTTTCACTTGATTATTTGATGTTTTTTGTTGCCCAAAATATCCAAGAAAATTATGCAAAATATGAATTCTGCAGCATGAAGGAATCGGACGGTGTTGAAAAGCCACAATGCTTTCTATATAAAAAAGTTTTGGCAAACGCCAGTATGAAACCGACAAAATTAATAAAGCATCTCAAGTCTCTTCATCCTGAAATTGCATCTAAAGATCTAGAATTTTTTACAAAGAAGAAAGCCCAGTTTTCAAAATCTGGAACATTAACCAAACTTGGATTTGGTATTTTACAAAAACCTTTGGTTGAGACATCTTTCAGAATTGCATATCGTATTACCAAAAGTAAAAAACCGCATACTATAGGAGAGACATTAATTAAGCCATGTGCGCTGGAAATGGTTGAATCAGTTTGTGAACGGGAACAGAGAAAAAAACTTGAGGCTATTCTATTGTCCAAGGGTGTGATATATTCAAGAATACTTGAAATATCTTGCAATATCTTAAAAAATCATCGATGAATTGAAAGCATTGCCATTTCCCTTTAGTATTTAACTGGATGGAACACAGACATTTCGAAATATAGTCAACTTCTTGTTTTTGTTCGTTACGTGTCTGCTTATACTATCAAAGAAGAATTCCTATTTTGTGAGCCTCTTTTGCAAACTACAAAGGTAGTTGATGTTTTAGCGATTTTATATGTTTTCTTTTCTAAACATGACTTCGACTGGAAGCAAAAACTTCATTCACTATGTACGCATGGAGTACCTGCGATACTTGGCAATAAATCTGGTTTTGCCCATTTGGTAAAAAAGAGGGTCCTAATGTTAATGTTACACATTGTTTTTTACATAGACAGACACTGGCTACAAAAACTTTTCCAACCAGCTTAAAAGAAGTATTGTCAATAGTTATTAAAACTGTGAATTTTATTAGAAATAGAGCTCTTAACCATCGTCTTTTTAAAACATTGTATAAAGAAATGAATGCAGAACATGAGGTACTTCTGTACCACACGTAAGTGTGCTGGCTGTCACGAAGGCAGGTTTTGAAACGAATTTTCCTTTTGAAGACACTTCATTCAAGTATTGCTTTTGTAAAAAAAAATAACTTATTCTTTGAATATTTCAAGAAAAAAGAGATTATATATATATTGGCTTACCTGGCAGACATTTTTAACCACATGAACGATATATGTCTTTCAAGTCAAGGGCCAGATACAACAATTATGGATGCCATTGAGAAACTACAGGCAATTCAATTGAAAATGTCACTTTGGAAAATTAGAATTCAAAATGGGAGATATGCAAACTTTCAAATGTTGGACAAAGTGTCTTTTGAAAATGGATCTCGGAAAGATAGTTTGTTATTGAATAACTTGAAAAATGAAATCTGTGAACACCTTGAAGTACTTCAAGTTTCAGTTGAAAAATATTTCTATTAAGATGGAATAAATATAAAAGATGAGTTGTGGATTCGTAATCATTTTCTTTGTCATATTGGCAGTATCAGTGACATGAACCTTGCCAAAAATAAATTAATTGACTTGAAAACAAAGTCCTTGTTAAAAATGGATTTCAATTCAAAAACTTTTGGACAGTTTTGGTCTTCTTTAAAACAAGCCAACCCATTGCTTGTGAAACGAGTTATGGCAGCCATTATTCCGTTTGCTGCAGTTTATCTCTGCAAAGCGGGATTTTCCCCACTTGTCACAATAAAAACAAAACATCGAAATCGACTGAATGTCGAACATGATATGCATGTTGCTTTGTCGAAAACCATCTCTCAATTCAATCTGTTAATTAAGGAAAAACAGCTTCACATTAAAAATTTTAATTTCTTCAAATTTTTATACTATTGAAATAAAAAAATATTTAAATAATTAAATAATAAAACACAGAACATATTTTGTAATAAATGATGTTTAAGCAATTTTTTTTTCACAGAGGGGTCCGTGACATATTTAAAATTTTTAAAGTGGTCCATTGTGACAAAAATATTAAGAAACACTGATTTATAATATTAGTTATTTAAAAATTTGAACTGAGATTTTAAAAATTATTACTCCAAAAATTTGAATTTGCATTTGAAAATGTGTTGAGAATACAATTGTATAAAAGTGTATGCAAAATTATTTTATACCTTAAAAAATTATTCTCTAATGAATTTTATGTTGCATAAATTCATAAGAACTGACGAATATCAATCAAGAAACAATTTAATAAATATTTTCACAATATGCTAAAGAATCTGTGATATATTAATAATCGTTAAAAGTTATATTTGATTATATTCCTGGTTATTACGATAAATAATTTTATAAAATTTTACTTTTAATTTTGAAATAATTACCTATTTTCACAATTAATGTACTTTAACTTTGTTTATAATTGTTTTCGAATGTCTACAAATATCGGTTAATCAAATGTAAATAATTATCATGAGATTTCCAACTTATAATATTTTGTAACATACATGCAATCAAGTTATTACAATGATTGATAAAAAATACAAAATTAATAGCTTTAACAGTTCACAAATAAAAAATAATTGTTTTTTATTTTATTTTTTTTAGGTCGTTATAATTCAATTCTCCTTTCTTGTTCATTCAAAAACTAGTTACGTTACTTTAGGAATTTGACATTACATAAATTCACATGATCTCACCAAAATTTGTCAAGAAATAATTCAAGAAAAATCAAGAAATAATTCAAGAAAAGTTTTTTAATCTTCATATAGTTTTCACTCAATTTCTAAAAAATTGTAATATTTATAAATCACTAATCTCTGATAAAATAATTTTGCATAAGTAAACTTCTTAACTTCTTAATTATTAAGGTCAGTCATTTTAAGTAAATATAATACTTTTAATTCTCAAAAAAAAATGTTTCTATTAATGAATTTTACCTTGTTCATAATAATTTTTTAAATGCATGTAAATGATGATTATTTAAATAAATTTGATGACTATAAGAGTTTTTAATTTTTAATATTTTTCAATTATATATAAATTTTAATTGATGTGGAATTATTACGATGAAGATATCAAAAGCATAAATCATTTTTTTAATCTTCATATAGTTTTCACTCAAGTTTGATTACATATAAAAAGTTAGGTATATTTCAGTAGAAAGCTTATTATTACTATAAATATCTTATTTTTTAGGAATTTTTACATGAAATTGAATTATTTTATTCCCTCTTAATGAAGTACATAAAATAATATTGTTATGCATTACAATAACACTTATATTTATTATTTACACTTTCTCAAATTATTATTATTATAAAACGTAAAAAATAAATTATAAAATACATTAAATATTATAAATTAATATCCATCATAGTAAATTTTATATTTATCTTTAAATTATGCAAATAATGTATACACTTTTATATTAATATGTATTTTTTTACTAGTTTACTCTTTATAGTTAAATTTAAAAATCTTAAAAAATGTTTCTCATAAACTATTTTTAGTTCATTTTTATAATACTTTTATTATATCTAAATTAGTGAGATTTATAATAAGAATTATAATTTAGTTTTACTTATAAAGTTTAATTTGTATTTATAAATTTTCATCGTACATATATTCTTAAATTTTAGATTCATATTTATTAAAAAATTCTTATAAATTAAACATGTTGTAAAGATAACAAGTTTTCTAAATAAAAATATTTAATGATACATTTTGATATTTACAATTTTAAAATTGATAATGAGGTATATTTTATTTCCAGTAATATAGAATTTATATGTTTCATGAAATTATTGTGTAATTATATATAGTCAAATAAACTGCTAGGTTATTATTTTTCTGAAATAATTATTTAAATTGAAAAGATCCCATTCACATCATTTTCAATTTTTCTTTAACTTAATTAGAAAAGTTACTGAAAATATAATAAAATAAATTTTAGCACACGTTTTAATAACTTCTTCAATTCTATGAATTCCAAAATTCGTTATTCACTAATAATGATTCAGCAGTCATACTATTTATTGAAGTTTAATGTTTCTTATGCATTCTAATAAATAGCATTAAATCTCTCATATAAATACTGCAAACATATTAAAATTGCAAATCATTATGAAAAATGCAACATGAAAAAAATTAATTAGAAAACTAGTGCTTCTAATTTACGACCCAGACTTATTTAAATTTTTAACATATTCAAATTATTTTTATGTTAAATTAAAAGCATGTAATTAAAGTGAAAATTTATACTGTAATTATTCACAACAAAAATCTTGACTGTCAATATTGTATACAGATATTACAAGTGATTATTTATTACGTAAATTAGCTTTCATCAAATTTCAATGTGATTACGCAATTTATTTTCACTTTCACCTAACAAAATTTTATCTTTAGCGAATCGGTTTACTTTGATCAATATTGCATTACATAATTTAATTTAAACAATCATATAAGTTACTACAAAATTTCAGATTGAGATTCTCTCATATTTGGTATAAAAAGAGTGTATATCCTTTCAAACAGAAGTTCAAAATTTAAATTTAAAAAGGCGGAAAACATTTATGAAAAAGGAGATATTTTTAAAGTGCATTGCAGTGATATCAAAGTATTTTTTACACTACCACATTTAGCTCAAAAAGTGTTGAATCTCATAAAACAATATTTCTTTATGAATAATCAAAAGATTGATGCATTTTTGAGATTTGATATAAAAGGACAAATATTATTGATTTTATTATATTAAACTCTATATGTTAAAAACTTACATAAGCATTTGTATTCTTATTTAAAACGTTTCAATGAAAAAAAAAGCCCTATTTTCTTGAGTGATTTAAACTTTTAAAGTAACCGGAATTTCATTTTTTCCCAATGCATCTTTCGAATGAAAGAACAAAGAATTTTTCTGAATTAAAAAGGTTCATTGTTACTTCATTTCATTTTGTGTACAAATTCATAAAAATCGCAAAAAAATATGGTTCCACGAATGTTTCATTTTAATTATCTTGACCGTAATTTAGAAATAAAGTGTCACAAAAAGTTATAAATGTTTAATAACAAAAATATTAAATGTCATTTTTGTAAACAGTTAAAACAATTTAAATTAATTAATAAAAAATTAGAATTTGAAAGAATTTAAATATTATTACAACGTGTAAAATTAGGATCCATATATAAACATTACTATTAACCCTATTTTCATATGTCTTTATTTTGTAAATCTTTAAAAAAAAATAAATAAACACTTCGCTTAATATTTTTGAAAACGCATAGGGCGATTAATTTAAAATAACTGGCAAAGAATGGTAAAAATATGCAACTATGAATTAAAATTACAAAACTCCTCAACTTAAATTTATGTATATTTGAATTACAGTTTAATGCAAAATAATTCTCTTGATTTAAGCTAATTTTATTAATTAATAATAATAAATTATATGATTTGTTAATTTGAAATGCTCATATTTGAATAAAAAAAGATGAACTATTATATATATAAAATACAGAAAAAATTAAAAACTTTCATATATCATTTAAAAAACATCTTTATAAACCAATATTTTATCGAAAACAAACAATTAATTAATTAATATTTAAGAATAATTCATATTTGTGAATGATAAAGATAAAGAAGAACTATTAAGAGTTTGTAATTAATATTTCTTATGATAACACTTATCGATTTTTCTTGTAGACGCTTAAATTTATAAATAATTATTACATAAATTTATTGAATACATTTTCAGTAATGATCGAAGTAATATTTACTTTCATATCATGAGTCATATCAGTGAATAATGACAGATAAGTATAAAAATTTACTTCAATAGGAATTATTCGTTAAATAAGTTATGAATAAAGAGAAATTTTTTATGTTGAAATTTGCTTAACGATTCGATAAAAATAAAAATATTAAAGTTAAAAAGTATTTTAGTTTTTTTTTAAGTTTAGATTATTTTAAAATAAAGTCGATTTTCTACATAATTTTTTCAAAAAAACAATCAAATCGATTACTTATACACATTTTATTACAATATAACTTGTCTTTGAGTATAGTGTTGCAACACAATCCCCACATTAATGAAAACTAAGTCTTTTGTAAAAATAAATCCCTATTTCTCTCGAAGGAAAATAATTGAAGATATTTGATTCTTCAATATATTTTTTATGAGTGATTGTTTATCTTTAAATTTTTCAGTAATTTATATAAGTTATGTCATCCAAACACATTTTGATACTGGCGAATCAATTACTAATTAAACATAAATTAATGGAAATTTTAACTTTGGAAATAACCTATCGATTCAGGGCAAAAATTAATGTGTTCAAACTAATCCATTGTTTTCTTTAAAAGAAATGATTTTAAACTTTTACAGGAGTTTTCTTTAAGTAAAATTTCGGCAAACTGATTATTGAGGCACATCTTGTTAAAATATAACCTATTGTTGAATATAGGGTTACCACAGAATTTCTACTTTAATAAAAAAGAGTTGTTTAGGAAAGCAAAACACATTTTTTTTTTAATAAAAATGACTCAAGAACCTTTCGCTTTCTTTGCATAACTTTATGACGATTTTTAAAAAACATAACTATAACAACACGATTTCTAACATTTAAAATATTGACTCAAATTAAACATGATTGTAAATTATGCATTAATGTTAATATAGATGCAAAGATGTTTCTTCAGTGAATTAATTTATTTTAGTAATCTAATTTTTAGTAAATAAATTATTACTAATTTTTGTGGTAAGCTTGATTAGTGTACTCATTGACGACAAATAAGAGAAAATGCTTACATATATGAATGTATCAATGAAATCATGACATATTGGCTGCACAATGAAAGTGTTATATAGTTCGGGCGGGTTACTCTTCCCTCTAGTTTCACAGGAAAAGAAATTTACAGCACTTTGAAAAAAATGGTGTCTTCTGAGTTCTTCCAGGGAATCAACTAGCGAAAAGCAGCAAGAAATGGGACCATCTGTGAAGCTTCCGCGGTCGTGGAGAAGGTTGTGAGTAGTTTCGTGACAACTTCTCCCAAAACTGAAGTAAAATCAAAGTTGAGCTCATTTTCTCTCAAATGATGCTGTCATTAGAGCTTCTGCGGAGTGGTTTTAGAGCAGAGAGAAAACTTTTGTACTCAGAAACCACATTACAGCCAAAGAGTTTCACTGAAATCTGTGTTACTTTGCCGGCAGAGAATAAAAACAGTCTTGACATTTAATGTCTTTGATGATAAGATTCCAAACACAAATTCTTTTCGGGTTTACACTTGCGTGCATGTTTATGATAAAAATACTTTATGTGCATGATCCAGAAGGGTATAAGCAAATACATCTATATGTGATTGCATATCGAATTAGAAATAAATTGAGCGACTTGTAATTTTTTTCTAAGATAGAGAGAAAACTGTAATTAGACATTTTCAGCATTAACGTTTTACTGTAAATAATGTGCTCCATTCTTGTTTTGCATTGGTGGTAATTTGCAAGATTTTAAAGTTTGAAGTTTGAATACTTTAGAAGAAATAAATATAACACTCATGGCTCCCTCTCATACATACACATACACAATTTATAAATTCATAGATAGAAGAACTTTTTTCACATTTAGAGAGATACGTTTAAGAATTTACCAACTGAATTTATAAATTACATAAACTTTTTCTTTTAGTATCCGTTGGCTGTTTTATGAATGAACAGCAAGTGCTCAATATATATCGCTCAAGAATTACATTAAAATTTTAAATTAATGAATGGCAAACTGGATGCCTTAATTTCAATCACAATTTTTAAAAATTTTGTAAGATTTCCTGATTCCTTTTTGACTCAACAATAAAAAAACTAAATGTTAAAGAAATGAATTTTATTTACAATTATGAATGTAAAATTATTGTTCGTAAAATCATTTACATAACAGGAGAAACGTCAAATTCGAGAATTTTTAAATTATCAAAATTCAACATTACATTTTAATTCCAAGCAATGTATATAATTAAAATATGATTTGGTATCATCAAACCACTTGAATATTTTTTGTTTCTGAATAGAAACGGACTATATTAAGAAATATCCTATAGAAGAAACTATGGAATAAAAAAATTAATTTATAAATAATCACACTAAATCTAAATCGAATTGTTTTTTTATATTATAGTTTATAAACAGTGGAATTTGTTCTACTTATTCAGAAATAGGATTTTAAATTTTCAAAAGGTAGTTACAGGACCGCAGATTTTGCATTATGTTGCGGCAACTGATAACAGGTCCTTCAAAGCGCCATTGTTCTGAAACAACTTTTATTCAGAATTTTCAAATTCCTTGTAATATTCTCGTTATTATCATTATTAAGAACCGAGAATTTTTATTTCCTAAATATCAACGAAATGGTAGTTCTTTTCAATGTAAAACAATTAAAAACACCACTTCATATATTTGATATTTTGGAATTTATGAAAGAAAATGTTTTACGTTATAAATTTCTAACAATAGATTAAAATTAATAAATTTATTTACTAAATCTAAATTATTTTTTTCATCATATTATGGTTTATAAGCAATGGAATTTATTTTATCATATACTTTATTCAGAAATAGAATTTTAAATCTTCAAAAGGTAATTATAAAAGCGCACATATATTACATCTTGTGTTATGGAGACTGACAATATTTCCTTTAAAGCGTCATTATTCTGAAATATCTTTTATTCAGAAATTTCGAATTTTTCGTAATGTTGTGGTGATTATCAAAATCATGAAGCAAAAATTTTTATTTCCTAAAAACTCAATGAAATGCTGATTCCTTGCAATGTAAAACAATTAATAACACCATTTGAAATTCTTTGATATTTATGAATGAAAATTTATTATGTTATAAATTTCAGCCAATGGATTAAAAATAATAAATTCATTCATTGAGCTTGAATTAAATATTTTCATAATGTTTTCTAAACAACAAAACTTATTCTGTTACTTTGTTTATTAAGAAACAGAATTTCGACTCTTCAAAATGTATTTATAAAAGCGCACATTTTACATCTTGTTATGGCGACTGATAATAGGTCCTTCAAAGAGTCATTGTTCTGAAATATCTATTATTCAGAATTTTCGAATTCTTGGTAATGTTCCGGTGATAATCAGAATTATCCTGAGAAAGTCTTCGAATAGGTGCTCAAATCATTCGCAGCTGGGTTCCGAACAAAGAAAGCGAAAGAATAATTAAACGCGAAGAGGAAGCCTGGAAAGCAAATGGAATGGATGTAACGAGTCCTGATGTGACGAATTAAAGCATTCACGGAATATGGAGAATAAGATTTATTTGTCGCATTCACTGCTCGCTCAATTAATTTTCGAGAGACATTTCTCCACAAGAGAATGGAGAATAGAATAACTGAAGAACAACAGTTATATTCTTAAAGTAGTTTTCTGAAATATGAGAGCTATTCATCCTACGGCCAACACGCGTTATACAACAAGTGCTTTCAATGCTTCACAGCAAATAACGTGTTATAAACTTAAGGTAAGTAAGCAGTGAGTATCGCGGAGTAAGAAAATTTGAATAAATAATTAAATGTCTTACAAGAAGAATTCGATTAATGTTAGAGTATTATGATATATTATGAACTATTTTACTTTTTCAAGAACATTTTCTTATCAATTTGTGTATACATATATATATATATATATATATATATATATATATATATATATATATATATATGTATATATATATATATATATATACAGCAAGATTAGAAGTATCATAGGTGAAAATTGAAAGATAGAAGAATAGATATAAAAATTGAAAAGTATAAGAATGGATACAACTCGTATGTTTAGCAATGCTAAAATGTTAAGCAAAAACAGCTAAAACAGATAGAAAATAATCTAGTATTTGATTATTATTCTCAATTTGGTTTTTAACTAATTTTATAAATATATTAATATTCTCCATCTAGTATTTGATTATTATTCTCAGTTTGGTTTTGATTAATTTTATAAAAATATACTATCAAGTATATACATATATATTGAACCATATTTTAACTAGTAAAGAAATTGCTCTAGAATGTTTACCATATAATTAGAAATCAAAAAATTACAGCGAATATAGTTTATTTTAGATGCTAAAAGTTGTAAGCTACATATTCACTCTAAGCTCCTTCGTGAAAAAAACACAGAAGGCTAGTGGTAGGAATCTTGAAAAGCGGATTCGATTTTAGCTAGTTTTGAACACTGGGAGGTGATGTTAGACGTCCGGAACGTTTTCTTAGACATGTTACGTTTTTTAACTGAATTATTTTACATATTCTTCAAAATGGTGGAATTATCTCGGATATTCTGCGAAATTATGAATAATGCAATAAATCAATGAAAAAAGGCATTTGAATATTTTATGCATACAATATGAAATAAACATATATATTATACTTGACGAATAATAATAATAAATTATTCATTTCTTACAAAGTTATTGATTTATTTCCCTAGAAAATCATTAAAAAAAATTCTCTCTCTCTCTCTGTGTGTGTGTGTGTGTGTGTGTGTGTGTGTGTGTGTGTGTGTGTGTGTGTGTGTGTTTATTTAAACTGAAACACTTTTATATTAAATATTAAAGTATTTTTATCTTGCAATTAAGCATCATAGATTGTTTTTTGAAATGGATAAACTAATCGAAGATTTATTTCACTTCGATGTTATGCAGGAATATTGAAATATATTAGTTTAGCTTTTCTAATTAAACTCATACGTCTAAATATGTGGTAAATAAATTCATTAAAAAAAGAATATTATTCTAATCAAATATAAAGGAATTTAGACTGTCTTTGATAAGAAAATGTAAAACTAATTCCAGAGTCGAGGTAATTTTTAGACATTCTAAATATTATAACACTTCATTATTTTTTTTCACTTCGATGTTATGCAGGAATATTGAAATATATTAGTTTAGCTTTTCTAATTAAACTAATACGTCTATATAAATATGTGGTAAATAAATTCATTAAAAAAAGAATATTATTCTAATCAAATATAAAGGAATTTAGACTGTCTTTGATAAGAAAATGTAAAACTAATTCCAGAGTCGAAGTAATTTTTAGACATTCTAAATACTATAACACTTTTCAAATTTTGATGCGAAATTCTTTATAATATTGCACAAAATTTATTTATATAATCAGCTATTTAAAAATAAATCCAAAAGTCAAAATCAATAAAAGACATTGAATTCATTCTCAAGAAAGCAATTTAAAACCATAGGGGTTGTAACTTCTTAACAAGGCAGTTCGATTGAAATGAATGTTGTTTCACCAGCACGCTTCCCTGCACCTAGCCTTCAGTTGGGCTCAACGAATGAGATGGAAACAGCCGGATGCTTTCTTCACGACTTTGAATCAGGAACCAAACAGAAGACCACCAATATTGGCCTGCCACACCAAGAAGTATCATTTCACTAGGATGACGTTGAGCCACGACCTATTTAATGTGCTCCAGTCACCTTTAGCCAACAAGACAGATCTTCGGTTAAGCTGGGATTCAAACTCAATACTTTTTCGATAATGAGAACGACGTCTTAACTAACCAATTCACCGTGGCCTCTACTTGAAATAAATGTTTGAGACAACACTCTTATTTTCTTTTGTTGTCACAATATTTGTTTTAATATTTACTGCACAGTATCTTTATTACTTTTGCATTTGGATGACCAACTTTGGCACGATAATCAAAAATATTTTCCATGATCTTAGCAATGGTTATACTACGAATTGCTTCTAATACTAATATTTTGATTTATTTTATTTTCAATTCTCAAAGTGGTTGGAGATCTCGTTCGTTGGAATTTCTTTCTCACTACCGAAGGGGTTATGAGTTCGAATCTCAATCACAACGAAGATCTATCGTGATCACTAAATTCAATTGGTGTACTTAAAATACTGTGTAGTTGTAATGTGCTATGTGTGAAATAATAGTTCAGAGGGTGGCAAGTTTAATCTGGAGACTTTCGATTTGGTCTTCGCTTCTATATCATGAAGGCCCGCCTATTTTCTGGTCACGTGCCCGATGTTGTTGTTGCACTCGATTGCTTACCTGAACTTAGCCATAAATTGGGCTCTATAAGTGAGATAGAAGCAGCCAGATCGAGTCTTTGTGATTTTGAAGCAGGGACCAAGCAGAAGCCCCCCAATGCTTGACTTTCCACCCTCAGAGATATCACTTCACTAGGAAGACTTTCCTACTACGACATATTTAACGTGCCCTTATCACCTTTATCAACATGACGGATTTTTGATGAAGAGGGATTCGAACTCAATACCTTCCGATAATGCGAATGACGCTCTAACCAACCATGTCTCCGTGACTTTACATCCACACGATGCTCCACAGTATAAAGGCGCACTCACTTCCACCCCTTGTAGTATTGGAAGGAGAAAATCCTAGTACCCAGCCATTGGAAAGAAAAAAAAACATTCCGCTCTCTTTATTATCTTTTATGATAGGGAAAACTCAAAAGAATAGATTTTATTATTCTCTATGAGACTATTCAAACATTTTTGGCGTCAATTTGTGTGATATGTTTGTGAGACTCGAGTCAAAATTCGAAACTTTTGAAGGAAGTCATTTCAAATCTTGGAATCGCATCCCTTCTCACATTTCATAAAAAGAGTTGGAAAAATAAAAATGATTTTTTTAAATTGAACTTAAGTAAAGCATATTTACGCATAACATCTAATTCCCAAAACAAACCTATTTCCAAATGGCAAACTAAGCCTTGTTTTATTTCATTTAACCCATTCATGCGGATAGAAACGTTTCGTAAACATGCTAAACATTCAAGTGATTAAGGAACATAAATAAACTTGCCTTCAAATTGAATTAGATTTATGACATGTCATCATTGCTTTTGTTTCAGCCTCTTTCGAGAAATGTTAACTTTTTTTTTCACCAGTACATTTATATTTGAGATGATAAGGAGCATTTGTACTAAATTTTGTTCTCAATAAAGAACATGTTACCAAATTTTGTAGTCAATAAAGAACATGTTACTAAATCAAAACCTGTGACACGCATGCCAGCAATTTAACTCTCCTTAAATAAATATTTTTAACCCATGAAATAATAATAAACATAAATTCTGCATTACTGATTCACAAAAAGAAAAAAAAAATTTTTTTTGATTAACAATATTTTTAAGCATTGGAAATTCATTTAGTTTTAGGATCAATAATTATATTCGAATCCGATGTGTAAAATATGTAAATGTAAACCTATTAAAAGTTAAAAATTGTGAACTGCCTTTTGGTCTTAAAATACAAACTAAGTTGCTTGGTTTAAAATAAATTATATCTTGGGGTCAAAAAATGTACATGTATTTATAATAATATATTCACAATTTCCTTAACAATAAATAGGAAGCAATTCAACGGGAAATATAATGACTCTTACAAGGACAAATCTTCACTCATTCCAAGTTTGCATCGAATATGCTCTCAGAAATACAAATAAAACATAAATTGATTAGGATGAATTGTAACCTTTGGGAAACAAAAATGTGATAGAATCAGAAAAAAAAGTTACTGTCTATTTCATCCTGTCGACAAAAGTGTGAAAGTCCTGTTGTGATCGACAAAAATTGAATTCACCGACTGCATTTTGAATACATTTTCCATTCTGTCTCTAAGACATCCAAGCTTTTCTCTTTTATCAACCAATCATCTTTCATATTTTATATCGTATAATATATATATATATATATAATAATAAAGTATTTCTTTCTCTCGACGAGAAAAAAATATTCAGTCGCTACTAGAAATTGGATAAAACAACCAACCGCCATCTTGATTTCCTCCGTTACTTTTCTTATTCCTTTTTTTACCCCTTTTCAAATGCCGGTTCCTGCTGCGAAGGAAGGTAGCAATTTTATTTTCATTCTTATTTTATTTACTTATTTTATTTTTATATTCTATTTTATAAGGTGGATTGCCTTTTGGAAAGTATCGGATAAAGCAATCTCGACCGTCGAGAAAAGGTTTTCTTTAAGAATTTTTTAAGGGATGTCTTCATTTTTTATTTCTTTATTTTTCATTTCTCAAAATCAATGGCTTTTGGCCAGACTTTTAAAAAGGCGATTATTGTCATGTGATACAACAGGTGTGCGGCAAGTATTTCCATCAGCAGCTGGATGAAGTAATTTTTTTAATTAACTCTTATTAGTAAAAACGAAAAAGTTATTCAGCTTATAAGGAGCTAAAAAGAGTACTTTTCCACTATACCACCGGGTTTGATCCTATAGAAATAGCAAGTATTTTACGGAGAAGCGAAAATAATATAAAATAGAAGCGATGATTTTATTGGATCAAAATTTCATTTTAAATTTAATAAATACTAAATCAAATTTTTTTGTGCAAAAATTTTCTAACAATTGATAAACAAGCTAAATGTTAAACAAAGCCATAGTTAGTTGGTGCAAAATATTGCTTGGTGATAATTTTGTCGGTTAAAAGAAGCCTCTCTGTCACAAATCACCAAAGGCAAAGAACAACTAAATACAGGAAAATTTAATTTTGTCTCATTGGAAAAAAAGGTGCTATTACTTACGCCATCGATCACCGATGCGATTGCTAAAAGTTTTCGTAGAAATAAAAATTCGCGTTTAAATAAGTTTTATTAATAAGTGATAATTATTTAGTTTATATATATATATATATATATATATATATATATATATATATATATATATATTATATGAGAAAGAGAGAGAAATGTAAATAAAATTTATCATTTTTTAGGAGTGTCTGAAAATGTAAGCATTTTTAAGCAATACATGATGGAAATAGATTATTTAAATAATTTACGATTTTTTTCTTCCTCGTTACGTTAATTATTAAAAGCAGGAGCATAATGAAAAGATGGGTACCCTAAAAAGTAATACTTTCGAATTCATACACTTCCTATTATAAAAACTATAATGAACGATAAAAATTTAATTAATCTTATTTAACATTTTCATCATGATGTGAATTTTTTTTTTTACTATATTTAATATAAATTTCTAACAATTTTTCAATTATATATAACACTCAATAAAGAAAAGATATACTACACATACACACCCTAAGATACTACACATGTACAATTTGAACATGAAAAAATCATCAGCTAAAATATGTCCTACGACTTGTTAGGATACCAGGATTTGCATTGAGACAACTGAATACTGATTTTAAACAATCCCAATGCTGATTTTTAAATAGTTTATTAAGTTCTTGGAGACTGTTTGAATTATTATTTATGTTATGTCTCCGATTAATTTTGATTCTGAAATCTAAAATCACCTTCTTGAAGTGCTATTTTTCATTTTGTATTATTAATAAGGAAAAGCTAATTACACAATTTTCAAAATCTATAATGAGTTCAAATATTTAATTCAATATTAATATGTTGATTATTTTCTGAATTTAATGAGTTTCAACCCCAAAATTTTCTAGTCAACGTTAAAAAAATTAAAATAATTTTCTACTATTTCATAGAATATGTGCCTATAAACTTAAATTGTAAGCAAAGGAAGCTTGTCGAATTAAAATGTCTTTCTAAAGTTTAGAAGACATTGTGCTCAGTACTTATCTCTGCCTATAAGATGACCAAGCTGAACACATTTAAAATTCTTTAGGTTCTTGAAGTCACTTAACTAGTATGTAGTTGAGAGTATATCGAATCAAGTATCAAATACATCACTTAACTTTGGTAGTAAATGAGTAGGCGTTTCATTTGTTTTTTGCCTTATAGATAAAAATAGATAATTTAGAAAGTATAGTCATGAAAGAAAACCTAAGCTTATAGAATGATTCTGGAGAACACACAAACTTATATATTTGATTTTAATATTTTCCTATTTTTATAAAAAAATATTTAATGTATTAAAACATCATATAAAACAGCAGTAACATCATATAAAATTACTTGATCACTAAACAAACATTTATGTACCCTCTGTACAAAACAAGCAATTATTTTACTACTGTTATATTGGAGATACGGGCCCACGAATGCAATACTTTAACTGCAAAACTGAGGTGTCATAAAACTTTTTTTTTTTAAATTTAAAGTGTGTTGTCTTCTTGAAGAGAGTTTAATTGACCATGCATTATTTTTATACATCACAAGGGAGAAAACCTTGAAAAACTAACAAAGATTTACTCTGACAGTTAAGCGCACAAAAGACTGGAATTCAACATTCATTACAGGTTGTTTTAAACGGAAACTCTAAAGCTAAGTAACGGAAAGCTCAGGAGATAGAGGTGATGGTGAAACCTACAAATTATACTTCAGGCAATTCTAAATATGGTCTGAAAGCAAGCAGTGGCCCTCAATGTGCATATTTTTTTTGTCGAGATTTGAATCCGAATCCTCATTATGAGAAACTATACTTTCATTAGTCATTAAATTACAATTAAAAGAAAGATATTTTTGATTTGAGCAAAATATACATTATGAAAACTTCTTTGTTGAATTATTTACACTTATATATAAAGAGGAAGTTTTCGTAAACTGAAGGTTATTGTCTTCCGCAGTGAATTCAATTTCAAACGGATTTTTTTCTACCGCATGGGGATGAGTAACCATTCTCCGTTCAGAAAAGATCAATATAATTTTTAATATAAAATATAAGTTCACTTTCCATTGTTAGCAAATATTTGAATTCACAAAATATACCAAAATAAAGAAATAAATTGTATTATAAAAATAAAGCAGCTAACTTGATTGTTATATGACTAGTATAAAATACAAAAAATTTTGATCTAATATTTGTTTCAAATTTTAATTCTCTCAAAGTAATTTGCTAATTAGTGTTTTGGATTATGATTTGAAAAATTTCTTGTAAAATTTTAATTCCACCAAAAAAAAAAAAAAAAAAAAAAAAAAAAAAACATAAAATAACAATTTTGTAATTAAAAGTTTTAGTTAAATATCACATTTAATAAATTTACAAAAAATATTCAAAAAAAAAACCTAACTTAATTTAAATTTATTGAGATATTTTAAAAAACATTTTTATACGGAATAAATTAAAAATTTGTTACAGAAGACGACCTACAGAGAGAGAGAGGAAAATTCAATTATTGACTTGTTTCGTAATGAGTAAATAATGTCTTCAAATAATGATGCCAATTTTTGTCAATTGAATAAATTTACTGAATATACATAAAACCTTAAATATTGACTCGATAATAGTAATCATTTATAAGCTATAAAATCCTGCACAGGAATATTTAAGACTAGTTTTATTACGCAGTTTACAATGAAACTGTTGCAATATTTAGCATTTCGAAGATCAGTGTTACTTAAATATTAGAGTCGTGCACACTCCTTTGACGTCTGTGTCTCAAATATTTGAAAAACGAAATATTATCTGTATTTATCCCCTCTTCAAGGCATTAATTGATGAACAAGTCTCAGTTTAAAGGAGAGTTCCATTAGAACAGCTTTGAAAAACAAAAGGGGACTGCAGCGGCTCGATCACTTTCAGTCCATTGGTAAAGGGATTGGTCTTCGAGCCACACCAATCTTCAGGTACACGTCGCGGCCTTCGCTTATCCACGTCACAAAGACCACAGAAGGCCATCGACTTACCCGCGTCCTGAGAACCAGAGACGGCCATCGATTTTCCCACTCAAGTTCTGCTTAATAGCCCACGATGTGGTCGAGTACTCTATCTCGACACAAAACGGAGAGTTGCCAAGCAACCGGGGCCAAGACAGCAGCTCTTCTAATTGGAAACCTCGCATTTGGCTCGTATGCAAAAGATGATGATAAAAGAAAAGAACCTGCCTTTCCCCGAGATGCCACCAATTCAACCTCGGAAAGAATTCCCGCCTCTAAAACTCCCCCTTACCAGGAAGGAAACCTGTTACGCGTAACGTGAGTTGGAACTTGAATAATGCAATATTTTTCTGAGTGGGAGAGGTACATATTAAAGGTTGAGGGGCCTGACGCGTCATATTTCTTCCTTGTTGAGAAGAGGGAGCATTCCGATTCATCACGGAGTTGCGCATTCGAAATGGAGATTTTTCGTTGCTGAAGTAATAAAATATGTAAAGCATTCTTACAACTAAAAGTCAGTTTCATTTAGAAAAATCAATATTGAAATTTGAATCTGCTGCTTAAAAAAATTTAGTTGGAATGAATTGCTAAGAAAACTGTCGTAAACATCGTTATAAGATTAAGCTTTTAGTAGTACTCATTGTGGCTTTGTTCTCGTATTTTATAGATGAGTACTCGTGATTGTTTAATCAACCACGATTGCACGAAAGATAAATTAGACTAAATAGAAATGCGAAGTATTTTATATACAAAGCTGTTGTAGAATTTAAAAGATTATTTAATTTTTGGCAGGGTGGATTAAATTTTGCCTAAGAGCCTTATCTTAGTCAAAATTACGATTTCAATAAAAATTCGAATATCTCAAAACATCTCTATTCAAAGTAAGATTCGAACGTATGAACAGGGGTTATTAACAATAACCAATCAATTATTCTATCAAATAACTTTTGCAGTTAACTGATTTTTGTTACAAAATTCTGGTGATTTAACTCCATAGGTATACAGAAATACATCGGTATATTTATATTTCTCAGTGATATTTTTTTAAATAAGAAATCACATAAATTGTGTTTAAATCTAAGAAAATAAAAAAAAGCTAATTATGTAACACCAAACACTCGCTAATAACATATGAACTTAACCTTCTCAGTTTTTATAGCAAGTTAAGTGTCCTTTACTTTAGGTACACACTAAGAAAGGTGTCCAAGTTTTCAGTTTTTATAAGCATGGAAAATAAATGAAGCTTTATTAATTCAATAGTATTAATGAAATCACGGTTTTAAAGTTAAATATCAGAAGAATTAAGATAAATGGACAAAAATTTAAATTTAAGATAATTCTTATAATTGAATAATCGTGTGAAATTAAATTTAATTAAAAACTTTAGCATAAAGGTTTGCATCATACACTTTGCTACTTAATAATAGCCTTATTTCATTATTCTGTGTACTGATTTCCTCTTAAAACTACCCATTACAATGTCTAAAAATTCCCGAAAATAAGTGCGATTATTTTAAAAATGTACAATGCAAGAAAATTCAATTACATTAATTTCGCTTCAGTATGTTTTTATCATTTAGATACTTAAATATTGAAATATTCTAATTATTTTTATACAAAAGAACTTCTTACACGTTTCTTTCAAATATATGTTGAATCACAGTACTGGATTGGACAACTAAAATATAATGTTTATTATATGCATTTAACATGCAAAATAATATAGATATAAATTTTTAATAGTGATTTATTTTAATCTTTATTTAAACGTAAATTATTTTAAAGGTTTATCGAATGCTGAAAACTAATATAAAAAGTGTTGTCATATAATTTAGTAAAAAAATATTTTTTCCGTAGTTATTTGAAAATAAATTAAAGTATTAAATATTCCAAACGCATAAAAATATTCAAAAACCATGATTATTGTTTTAAAAATTCTATTATATAGAAATTAACAGAAAAGTAGTTTTTATTTGAAATGAAACAGCAATTAAATAAACATTTTATCCTAATTATAAGTAATCTCAAAATCTTACTTTCTTTTTAAAGGTCATATTTCTTTTTTCTTACTTTTAGAATATTTCCTATTGAGAACAGATATCTACAAGACGAGGCAGTAGACGCTTCTTGGCATATTTATTTTCTCCCTAGTTTCCTAGTAGCAAGCTGCAAGGATGAGATAAAAACCTTTTCTCTACCCACCAAATAAGCCTCAGAAATATTGACATCATAAAAGCAAAACCAATAATAAAGGCCTCCAAACAAGGTTCAAAATCTTATCTTAGAGAAAACGTCAGCGAAAATAAGCGAAGACACAAAAACAAATATAGAATGAGGAGAAAAAACTAGACTTTATCAAAATTACACTTTGGTTGTTTGGCGCCATTTGCTTTCACAAAAAATTAATGATAGCCAACAGCAAACCGTCTTGGTACTATTTAGATTAGTAAGCACTTTTATTTTCAGAATCAGAGGCCTACGTAATGATTCATCTGAGGAAAAAGACTAAATAATGTACAGGTTGTGTAAATAAAGCACTTTTAATCCGAAAAAAAAGGAAAATATTTACGTCAAATTCTTTGCGGATCAGAACTGAAGTTGGGAAGAAAAACATTTTATATGACATTAAAAAGAAATTTAAAATAAGAAATCTAGTTTATAAATTGGTAATATATTTCAGATTATTGTTAAATGTTGTTATTACTTATCTCAGGTTATCTAGCTAGACTAGACAACCCCCATAAAACCAAAAATATCTAAAATGTCAAAAAAAAAAAAAAAAAAAAAAAAAAATGATGGTTCCCGAAGGACATCATCTTTTTTCAAATTTAAGCATGTTAAAATATGTCCAGGGGAGGCCCTATTGATGGAAGACTGTTAAGTTTTATATATAATTATGTATTACGACTGTATATCGCAAGATAAAATGAAAAATAATAAATCAATAATAGAATTATCGATTTATTATGAATTGATTTTCCTTCAATAAAAGTCTATTCACATTAGTCTTTTATTTTGCGAATAAAAAAAAATTAGCAATTAATTTAAATATATAAAACATTTACTTTACTAACGAAATAGAAACAATTGATTTTCATCACTTAATTATAAAAATTGAACTAAGCTTTATAACAATTATTTATTTTTGTTCGTTTTCAGCAAAGAAAAATGATTATATTTAAGAAGAAAATTTTATGTGACACAAATTTTTTTTTATACTTTAATCTTTGTGATGAATATTGAATGGTATAAAATTTATTTATGGTGTGCTAGTCAGTATTTTCAGAAGCACAGTGGCAGCGTTTCACACTCCCAACGAACAGGTCCGACGTTCGGTCTTCGGGTGGGTGGTCGACACATCCCTGCAGTGGGCCGATAAGCTGAGTACCAAGCATGTTTGGGAACTAAACATTCAAAATTTAAACGGACATATGCTTTGCACCCCACGGCACTCGGTCATGAAAACAGTTATGAGCAATGCAGGCCTTGTGGCCCACAGAGGCTGTCGTGACACAAAGTTTAGTTTATTCAGTATTTTTAATTAATTTTTAAGCATTTTTTCCATGAAAGTGATTTAAATCAAGTAAAAAACATCATTTTTAGAAAACCGAAAAAAAAATTTAAATATTTAGAGCTTTTACTTTACAAATGTGTGTGTGAAATAGAAACAGTTAAGCTACATCATTTATTTATAAAAACTGCAATGTGCTTACTCAATCATTTTCAGTTGTGTTCTAACAATGAAAATTCATTATAAGTAAGAAAAATATTTTGTCATAGATTAATATGATAAAAAATATTTATACTTTAACCTTTGTAATAAATAGTAAATAATATAAAATTTATTTAAATTACGATATTTTGATTTTCATTCTAATAACCTAACCTAATAATTAATTATTTTTCCATGAAATGAATTTATCATGCTATGAGTATCATTTTTACAATAACACCAATCGTTTTTACAAATAAGAGAAAGTAATTATTGAGTTACAATTTGATGATTTAAAAGTAATTTTTGAGTTATTTATTTATTTGATTAATCTTATAACAGCAAAGTAGTCATTGCTAGAAATTTTGAAATGTTGTTCCAATTAAAAATGCATACATATTAGTTATTCGATTACATGAGCAGAAATGGAAAACTGATAAACAATATAACTAGCAAAAAACTACTCTGAAGTTTAAATTCTCAACAAGCTGCGTAAAATAGATTTTAATTCTAAATTTGCTCTTGAGTACACAATATTCACTTCAATTTTTTTTTAAAAAAATGCGGAAATGTTTTATCGAACTATAATTTTCAATTGAAGATGTGATTTCTTAGGAACTATTTATAGAAAATAAAATTAAGAGTTCGAAATTTTATTTTGTAAACATTTAATAATTAATGTAAGTCTGATAAATAATTCCTTACATTAATTATTAAGTCTTTTGGGACAGAAATGTCAAACTCTTAATTTTATTTCTACAAATAAATAAGTTCTAGGAAATGAAGCATTCAATGAATTATGTAATTGGTGTAATTCAAGTAACAACGTTAAATTCCTCTGCATTCAAGTGAAAACTTATTTTAGGAAGCAATTCATTTTGTTTTCTAGTTATTTCTTCACATTTCGAGATAAATATGGAGGTTATTTAATGTTAAATAGTACATTAAAAAATTTTCACAATTTAATGATATTAAAGTTTATTTCTTTGATTTGATATAGAATTTCGTTCTTTTTAAGAAATCGAAGTTAGAAAAATTAAACCTTAGTATATTTGTTATGTAGCAAATGCTTTTTTGAAATAAACAATATAAATCTCACTAACAAAAAAATTTCAAAGAATAATGTAAAAAGATTAATAATATTTTTGTTATGTTTGATAACTATGATGTATCAAAAGCAATCAATAATAATAATAATAATATAATTTGATTATGAATGCATTTTTTTTTGACAATAACAATAATTAACAATGAATCAAAAAAATTTATAAAAAAAAGAACTAATTTACTTTTTATCGAATAAATATTTTTATAAATGCATTATATAAAATTTCTCCATAAATGTTTTCCATAATAACTGGAAACGTTTAGACATTATGGCAACACCTGCAATTATACATAAACCTATTATAAGTAAAAGATTCATAAATATCATAGGATCACTTTCTATTGCACATCAAAATCAAAACTAGTCGATATGTGCTACTTTAGTCGTGTAGTTCAGTAATTTTTAATTTGAATCCCATCTTGATTGTGAATTTTGAAATTGTTCGAATTTACTTTAAGCCCAAATCCTAGTCAATATTCTCTTGTGAGCAATACAATTGTGGGATTAGGATAATGACCTATGGTCATCCTGCAAGGTAAAACTAAAATATATTCCTAAATTTCAGAACAGAGTTAGGCCGTAAAAAAATTCTTTCAGATATACAAGATTTGAAAATATTTTGAAATAAAAGAAAACTGTAAATATAATTTTGATAATTTCTATTCACAAAGATTAAATAACTGTATTTCTATTATTTTGCGAAGCTATTCAATAAAAATGGTTTACTGTTTCATATATTCAGAGCCTACAAAAATTTCTTCTAACAGTAAGAAATTCTTTATTATAATAGTCATTTTATAGCATATTAATTTTTTTTAATAGACAATATTATCACCATTATAGATATAGTATAAGTATTCCATTTGGCTACGAATGTATTCATTTGTCTTTTACTAACATATCTGAACAAAACAAGCATTCAGTATTTCGCGCGCGCGAACAAACAAATATCAACACAAGATATTTATTACCATCTGTCTAAAAGGGGCAAAAAGGAAGAAAAACCCTTAACAAAAGATAAGTGACACTTGGCGACAAAAACTGAAAAGTAAGGGGAAAACATCAATAAATCGTACAACTGAATACCCTGGGAAGCTTGAACAATTAAATACCAATTAATTTAATCATTAACTAAGAACCTGATTGACACTCGGACCGCATATTCCCCTTTTACTTGTTGAAAGCAGAGCCTGGAGAGAAAATGGTTCGTCTCTTAAACAATATCTAACCGAACAGCTTAATCGAGGACACACGGCTATGAGGGTAAGAGAGAAGACACGTTAATAACATTAGGTGCCCCCAGAAAAATTAGGGACTAATACGTGGAGGAATGGGCCTTTAAATTGGTCATAAATTTAATTAGAGAAGCAGAAATTGCTTTGGCGAGAGTAGCAGGATGGTAGTGGGGGCAAGAAAAGGACGAGAAAATTGGAAAGGGAAAAAAAAATTCCCTAAACATGCGCGGCGGATTCGGCGCACCGAGTGGCATCGATTTTGAGAAAATGAGAATAGGATGTCGTATGCTAAAATACCATTTTCCAACCACCAACAAAATGTGCACCTGAGAATTTTTAATCTACTGCTTTTGCTCGAGGGACATTACGAGCGATAGAGAAGTCATACATTGCAGATAGGGAGGGAATTTTAATCATAAATTTCATCAGCAGCTGTAAAGGATGATCATCAAATGCTGATAGGACGTAAAAGAACGGATGGGTTAGGATAAAGTTTATTTTCACCCTATGAAAATTAATTTTTGATTTATGCTGATATTCTGAATTATTGAAATCTCAGTTTTTGTCCCAGATTACAGAATATCATGGATAATATATAGGAAAGATAAATTAAAATTTCCAACAGTATACCATAATAATTAAACAAAGGAACTGCGTAAAAAATTTTTATTTTATCGTCACTAAAGTTATCGAGTATAATGAAAGAAAATTTCGAATATAATATCAAAAAATACTTATTTGAAATAGTCGCATGAATAATGACCTAAAATCATAACTTGATAACTTGGCATTTTTAATGGTTAAATACATTTGCCGTTTACTTTTTAAAAAATGTGGAAATTTCAAAACTCGATATTAAAGCATTATAAAAGAGAAAATTTTAAAAAAATAATTTGGCAATAATATATAATGCAACTTTAATTTACAAACGATTTTTTTTGTCTGTGCCAGCTAGGCTGACAATATGGGGTGCGCTGCTCCACTTTTTCATACTGAACCATGTTTGGTGGGGAGTACAACTGCTTCAGTACACACATACCATAGGGACCCGTTTATAGGGTAGGCAACCATTCACGCCTCATTCATACACAGAAATGACGCAGGCAGGATAGATAGAGTGAGAAAACACATCCATGCCTGAACCGGGACTCGAATCCAGGACCTCCCTATCCGCAGCCAGGCACTCTTACCACTAGGCAGGGCGATCGGCTATTTACACACGATAGTATAAATAAATAATCTAAGTGTTTTTAGTTTTATTACAAGGAAATAAAATTACAAGCAAATTTTATTCAATATTAACAATATTTTTATAAAATTCTAATAAATATTAAAGAAAAAATGACTCAAAAAATGAGCCAAAAATACAACATTATTTCGTGTTAAAGTTAAATTTATATAATATTTCTTTTGTTTCTTGCTCTAATTTTTACTTCAACCATTTTTTTTTATTTATTCATTTATTTAATTTTTATTTTATTATATATATATATATATATATATATATATATATATATATATATAAGAATAATTTATAAATTTTAAATAAATAACAATTGTAAGCGCAAGCGCTTAGTAAGGAATTGTAAAGAATAATTACTTAAACTCATTAATTTCAGATATTTCTGGATATGCAACAAATGTAGAAAACAAAGCATATGGAATTTGAATAATTACGATTAGAACGCCTTATTAGCATAATTATCAAGACTGCACGACGTTTCTGAATTTCGAAATGGTTTTAAGTTTCGGCTACAGCAAGTAAAAATAATTTGCTTTTCGCATGCGTCAATTTCAAAAGATAAATCATTTCAAATATTAAATTGTTATGTAAGATTTTATCGATGTATTTAATTAACATATTAAAAATAAGGTATTTCTTGAAAGTAACATGCAATTATAGCTAAACTTAGGAATGTATAATTAATAACCAAATGAATGCAATTTGAAACATTATTCGAAATTCGTAAAAGTAATTATAAATGGAAAAATTGTGAGTGACTATATTTAATTTTTTAGTTTTAAGGAATTTTAAAATACCACTTTCAGAATTATTATTTTTTATTTAATAACACAATTTATATCAAAATGAATTTTCTTTGAATGTTAACATAAATAGAAGACATTCAGTAATTGCTAAATTATAATAAAATGTACGCCAAATTATAGCGTATTCATAATTTATAACAAATATGCCATTCTGTGCATGAGTTTCATTTTATTTCTTGTAAATTTAATGAAAGTAGAATGAATTAATCCTGATAAATTTTTACTTGATATCTTTTTAGATTAGGCATTCCAAAATATTTTTTAAATGGTTTCCTTAATATGATTGTGACAACATATTTTTTAAATTTTTTTTCAAATTACTTAAATCTCTCTGAAGTTTAGAGTAATTTATGTGGCCCTGAGTAAGCAAAGAGCAATCAAATAGCTGTTGCAGGAACTGTAACATCTGCTGTGTACAAGTGGGTGGTCGGTTAACCAATAGTTCGGATTGCTAACGAATCGGACAACGAATATATTCACACAAGATTATAGAGTTCAGACAAATAACACATTCGGATATCGAATTAAAACGAATTCTAACGAAAATCTTTTTGGCTCTTGGAGCATGATGTGTAGGGTTGTAAAAACCGATGGACCAAAAATAATTTTTCATCTCTCTTGAATTATGTTGCTTGTTTATTAAACTTCAAAACTCTATACTGGAAAGAACATTTTCCAATAGAATATTTATAACCAAAGTAGACCATCAGTTTCGGTATTGATTTCGTTTTGAGCACCCCCACCCCTTGTTCACTTGTTGAAGATTGTCAGAGCAATGGTCATAGAATGGCACCCAAGCCAAAAGTAAGGCTAGGGATCTTACAACAACAATTATATTAATCACTTCCGGAAAGTCTTAAAAAAGAGAGAAAAGCAGTTGACATTAGACATTTTCTTTTATTCCCCATGAGCAAGAAATTATGAAGACTGATTAATATGCTGAACTATAGGTATCATTTTTTTTAATGAACTTACTAAGAAATTATATATCCTTTCTTAATTTGATTTTTAGAGTCTCCAGAACAAATTAATCGATTTCTCAAAGAAATCTACGGTAAATCAATAATCGATTGACTAACAATTCGGCTATCGAATATTGTCTTATAATGGATGATGTTCGTTAATCGATCACCCTCTTTATTGCCTTCTGAGATTTCTTCGCATGAATAGTGAGTCATATTCTTATTTAGGAAAGCCGGGTTTTTTAAGCACATGATTATTAATTTTATTGGTACTTATAGTTTCAAATAGATTCCGAACCAACAAAAACATCCGAATTCGTAATTGAAATTGAATCTACGATTTTTTCAGCCGAAAGACCATTCGGTATACATCTAGGCAAAGAAATTTAGAAACGGTAAAAAATTAACAATCATTGTACCTCTTGATTCTTTGGCAATTTCTTAACGCCAAAACAGGTGACAGAATGTTACTAACAAGATGGCAGCTACGCATAAGCTACATAAATATAGGGTTACCAGGATTACCAGAAATTAAAGTTTATCGCTACAATATATCGCCAAACCAAGTGGTACCCGATTCTACACCGAACTCCAGGAAACTTCAAAACATTGAAACCACCAACTTTGCTCGCAAAATGCAGAAACTCGGTATACTGTTACTCGACAATATCTAGTATTGAACTCTGATACTTTTGGTTTCAAGGAAAGAATCGGCCTGGGTACATTGCACAGCTATCATATTGATACTACTTAAATGATATTCAACGACTGAAGACTGTCATAAAACTTATAAACATCCTTTAAATGATGATTTTCAAGTCAACTTTTAATAAATATTTAGCTGTATTCAATGTCAAGAATACAGCTAAATATTTATTAAAAGGAAGGAAATTGAAAAATAAATTTCATTCCTAAGATACGTCTGGGAGATAAAACACAAATTTTTTTTACTGAAATTGGAATCAAACATTGAATTTAAATTAGCTTAATTTATACTTTATTGTTAATTAAATGTAAAACACATTTATGTAATATAACGCTTTCATATATTATCAAATATTTTTTTTATATAAATGCATAACATATGGTAGTTGTTTGATATGTCATTCAAAAAAAAATAGTAAAGTAAATGTTTTCATGTAATAATAAAGAATGTTCTAATACTGTAAAATTATAATATTTATTTTGAATAAATAACATCACTATGAAAAAGTATTAATTAATCTTTTAATGAGAAACATTTAAAAATTTAAAATCTTTTTTTCAAAATAAATCAATAAATCAGCTACTAATAAATCATAATTAATCTTTTTTGATCAATAAATTGCTTGAATGTTACAATTATTTGAAAAAATGAACGCATAATAGTCTATAAATAAGTATAAAAATACTTTAATATTCATTTCATATAAATTCATTTATTTAATTATTTAACATTCAAATAGTATTTTTTAACTAATCAAAAATTTGTGAAAATCTAGCAGTTTCAATATAATCAATGATTTAAATTCATTTGTTAATATATTAAGTTGTTATATTAATTAACAAAGCACAATTAAGGAGTTTATAATGAAAATATTAAGATAAAATAAAAATACGATTTAAATTATAATGATAAGATTTATTAATTTCCTATTTTAATCATATTTTACATTTCTCCTAAATTAACAAATATTTGTAAATTGGAAAAAAAACAAATTTTAAAATATTTTATTTTATTTGATATCAAATACTTTATGGCTAATTACTAACATAAAAATCAAAATTCTATTAAAAAATAGTTAAAATAAACACTGAAGCTTATTTCGATTTTTGAATCTGAATTCTACCAAAATATTTTATATTGATTGAAATATAAAATAATTCAACATCAAAAAAAAAAAAAAAAAATTATCAGAAAGATAAATATTAACTTCAAACGAATTCCAGAATTAAAAATTCTATTTTTTGGGGAGAAAGAAAACGTTTGTTAATTATATAATTTAACTATCTCAAAATTCAAAAATATTTCCCTCGTTATTTGTCTCTCTCAATATTAGATTGCACAAATCAGATCAGTTTTCTGCCATTTCATTTTAAGCTGGAAAACACTTCGCTGAAAATGCAATATTTTTAAATGCCATGGAAGTAAGTAAAAAAAAATTATTTCAGCGTGGAAAAGGGAAGAAGAAATAAATCAAATGAAAGGAGAAAAAGGGAGGGAAAAAATTGGGAAATATGAGAAGGAATCTTCCGTCCCTTAACGCAATTAGAGAATGACTTCCCATAATGAAACTAGTTACTCCAGTACAGATATACTTTTAATATATCCAACCACCCTTCAACTGTGTGATGTCACACACACATACTTCCATGACGTTCGAAGCTGCACACAAGGAAAAGTTTTCGCAAAATCCACTTAGTGTCAGTACAATCTGACAGTTGAAAGCTCCGGCAAAAGTCGACAAGTTGCAGAATTAATGTTGTCAGAGTTAAAATGAGCGCATATTTTTGTTTGTTTTCATTCGAAAGTGAAAAGAAATAAGAAAAAAAAAAAGTTCTGTAGAGTGAAGCAGTTTGGCCTTTTATCTAAGATCTTAAAGAATTAGTATTCCATTTTGTTGTGCAATTATTACGGTTCGGGAAATTTATATCCTTATCAGAATGATGCAATTCAAACCCTTTAAGTCCTTATCATTGTTTGCGTAATCATTATGCTAGCGAATTGGGACAGTAAAGAGTTTAAGAAATTAATTGGTGAGTGGAAATATTATATCTTATTTAATTAAGATCTCTCAAATGATGTACCCAACAGTTGGTTTTAATTGATATCATTTTTTGTAATCCGATACATAGTTGCTTTAAAATATTCTAGTTTTTATTTTATTTATTTTTTCTGCACGTGAGGCTGGCTCATCAACTATTAAAAAGTTCAATATGTAGCAAACTGCAGTAGTTTTTCAAAAAGTTTTATAAAAAATTTTCACGCATACTTTATAGCAATTTTCAGACATCAGAAAATTTTCTGTGTGGTCACGCAATGATGATTATGACTACTCAATTTTGTAAAAACTGCATGTTTTATAGATGCATATATAATATTCTGGATTGACTTATTTATTGTTTACTACAGGCCGTGGTAGCCTAGTGGTTAGAGCATCGGTATTCCATCCGGAAGGGCGGGATTCGATTCCCAATGCCGCCAAAGACCCTCCGAGTACATGCGTTATACGTGTTCGTGAAATCCGTTGAATGGAAAGTCCTGTAGTCGGTCATTGAGCAGTTACCATGGGTGCAATGGGCTCTGGTGAAAATTTCTTCCCCCTTCAGATCAATGTTAAATTTGAGGGAGTGTAGCCTCTGGTGGTACCATTTATCGGAGGATTTAAAGAGCAAAGACGTACTTTCATCTTCGTGGCGCTCTGACTAAAACGAAAGACGCTCACTATTGACTTAAATTCACATAGCCAAGGCATAGAGAGTTGATTTGTCAAAGTGTCATAAGTAACAATAAGTAACATTGTTTTCTACATCCATTTTTATTTCACAAGGACTAATTTTCCCGAGACTTACTGTTCCAAATCGATTAAGGATTGCTACAAACACTCTTGTCCTAAATTTTCTGTTCAGCAATTTGTTTTAATTGAAAACACGAATTGATGAACAGAAATCAGTCTTAGGATAGTAGCCATTCAGCTTCCAAAAGTTTCTCAAAGTTCTGGAACATTGTATAATTGCTTAACGAAAGTTTATTTAAAAAATTTATTGACTGAAATTCACATACACATACAAACAAATAAATTTTGACATATTTCTTTATAATTAACTTAATGAATTAAATTAATTTGCTGAATCAGAGCATTTTATCCTTATACTTAATTCTGTAAGTTTTGATTAAGAAATTAACTAAAACTAATTAAATTGCAATAAATTTAATAATAATTTGGGTCTGTCTTGTAAAGAGCTAAGTTTAACAAAATAAATTTTAATATTAAAGATAGACACCCTCTATTTTTCTCCTATATTTAGCTGAGATTTATATTTTATCCTCAAAGAAGCTACTCCAGAAAATCCAGCTTCTTAAAAGTAGGATATTGAAAAGGGTAATAGAATGCGAAATGCCCTTTATAATTTTAGCTCAGAAAACTTATCACCTATTCTGTCCAAATTCAAAGTGGGATTTGTTACTAAGTTGTATTTTGGTTTCAGTACTGGTAAACCCAAAATTTATTCTTGAAGCAATTTTCTTGATTTTATTTTCGGAACAACGTTTGTTCGTGTACTTGTTGATGCTTGACTATCTACTCATGATTGTTTACGTCCGCTTAAAAATTAATCCATGTCTCTGAATAAACCTTCTGCCATGAATATTTAATACGATGAACTGCAATTAGCACAAAGCGTATATAGCTTACACATTCAGATAGATTCGATAACCATAAAAGTTTCGACCAAAATGAGATTGCCATAAATTTAAACTGGCGTTAACGAAATCCTCCTTAGCCCAATAAGAAAAAATCTGCTCACATCTGCGAATGCTCGAGACGAAATGTTTTCGATAAACCACTATGTCCGAAAGAAATCAGAATTTTTCCAGAAGCCACGAAAATGTTCAACTTGGTGGATAGAAGAGCAGAATCCGGTGCAATATGGTACGGATTCTTGTTTTGTCAGTGCTGAAAAGCTGTGTTGCCAAATGTCAAAAAACGTTCAGTATTCTTGGTAGTTGTAAGTTTTAAATTTAAGGTCGTAGATTTAGCACTGAATTGCTCAATATACATTATTATTGTTCATAGAGAGAATGGGCGCAACCATGATTGAAAATTGAGGTGCGAATAATAAAAGTATAAGAAACGCTGGTTTAACGAATTAAATCCCTTAATCATTAAACATTTCTTGATTCCTAAAAATAGAAGTCAGTCAATACCAAATACGTATATTTTTAAAAAATATTATATAATTTGAGTAAAATAATTGTATGTGCACATGGTAACTTTTTTCTTTACAAAGCTGAGCACTCGTGAATAATGTCAAACTTAAAAGTTCTTAAGACCATCTTGATATTAAAGAGCATAAAATTGTATAAATTGTGAAAAATAGTAATGCTCCACTTCCATTGATATACTCAAACTATGCGATTCTTTCCATTCGTTCTCTTGGAAAGTATGCCTAAATTACATAAATTATATTAAAAATAAAATTAAATCTAAATTTTGAAAAATAAATCAAAGATTCAATGAAAATTTAATATAAACATTTTAATCCCTAACAACATCAATTATATTGTATCATAAGGATATTATATATTCTACTTAATGTATTTTTATACCATCATATTATACACATATTTATATATATATTTTATTAGGATTCATCATATTATACATATATTTATATTTTTACTGTTTGTCATATAAATTCGATGTATTTATATATTTTAATTAATAGTGTACGAAAAAAAGCTTAAGTTATTCATATAATCATAAGTTTTATCACAAAACAAAGTTTAAAAAAAATTAAGATGAATAATAGTATAATAATTCTTATCGTTATATGTTATTTTTAAATAGGATTAGACAAGTAGAAAACATGGCTCCAACATCCGATGGTACTGCTGACAAAAATGTTTGAAATATCCGGAGCAAAAATCCTCGTTATACGTCTCGCAACAAAATAAATGCTAAGCTTTCTGAATGTGGGTACCGTTGAAAGGGTTTGCTTCCCAACACAGAAAGCTCCATTCTGAGGACATTAATCACCGATGAGCGAACATCTGGCAATAGCCAGTGTGTCTAGCATCGCCCGTCAACGAACTTTGATTGGTCCGCGGCGCCTATGAGTCACGCGATGACTCCTATCGATTGGGCATTTCCATGCATGAGGTTTTCCTTTCTTCAAACATAGACGAACTCGTACAGTAAAGAAGGGGATTTTTATTAAATACTGAACAATATTACAATACTCTGTAGCAAGTGGGGAAAAACTGTCAATAATATCGATCCAACAATTTAATCTAATCTACGAAAAATATTAAATTTACGTTTAAGAAATTGGTTTAAAATATTTTGTCCTTGGTTGTTAATGAACAATTAATGTCCTTTGTTATTAATAATAAGTTTATGCCCTTTGTTAATAATGAATTCCTGAAATTAAATTGTTCTGTGTGAGAGTAATGACTAACATATTATCTTTCACCCTGTGGAGTGAAGCATATCAAAACAAATTGAGCCTCCATTCGAAATTTCTAATCCTTGAAGGAACGTCACATTACACAAGGATCTTAAACAACACACAGCAGGTTTATACATCAAAAGATATTAAAGTGAAGAGATCGAGATAGGATGCATTCATTTTCTTTTGATTTGCTAATCAAAATAGTTCATCTTTTATCAAATATCGTAAACTTTAATGTTATTTTTGAAGATCAAAAGATCTTTTGAACTCTGTTTCACGAAAGCAGTTGTTCAGGTGAATACGTCGATTATCACATTTCTTTAATGTTGTAGTATTCTTAAAATCTATTTTGCTTATTGATGCATTGATAAAATATTTAAATTTGATTTCATTGCTGCATTTTTTTAAAATGAACTCAGACTCAGTTTGTAAAGTTTAATTATAAAATTTAATGAGCAGTACTCTCTAAAAATGATGGATTCAAATATATTTTCGGCAATTTTATGTCGAAAAATAAATGTTAATTTGAAGTAATTTTTAATTTAAAGATTATAAAAATGTATCTTATTTAATAAAACTGAATATAAAAATTATATGTAAAAATTAAAAATGAAAGATAAAAAACAGGAAGAATAAGTAAATGATAAAATTTGATTTGCTTACAGACTCTCTCTATATGTAAATATAGTGCTCTATAAAAGTATATCGAAGTGCAAATAGATAGTAAGCCATATTTACGTGTCGCTAATTATTAAATAATTAAAATATCACAGGAAAGTAAGTTTGTGCCAAATAATCTAAATCAGAGTTTTATATATATATATACACTACTGGCCATTAAAATTGCTACACCAAGAAGGCGACATGCTACAGACGTGAAATTTATACGAAAGGAAGAAGGTGTTGTGATATGCAAATGATTAGCTTTTCAGCGCATTCAGACAAAGCAGGTGTCAGTAGCGACACCTACATTGTGTTTAAATGAGGAAATTGTTCAGCCGGTTCCTCATACACGAATTGCATTTGAACGATGTTACCTGGTGAAAAGTTGTTGTGATGCCTCGTGTAAGAAGGAGAAATGCGTACCAGCACGTTTCTGACTTTGATAAAGGTCGAATTGTAGCGTACCGGGATTGCAGTTTACCTTATCGCAAAATTGCTGCTCGCGTCGGTCGAGATCCAATGACTGTTAGCAGAATATGGAATCGATGGGTTCAGGACGGTAATTCGGAACGCCATGCGGGATCTCAACGGCCACCTATCACTAGCAGCCGAAAAGACAGGCATATTATCCGCATGGCCGTAATGGATAATGCAATCACATCACGAGCCGTGAGTCATAAACGGCGTCGTTTGGAAGACAACAAGTGTCTGCACGAACAGTTCGACAACGTTTGCTGCATCATGGATTCTCAGCTCGGAGACAATGGCTGCGGCTTCCCTTGACGCTGCGTCATAGACAAGAGCGCATTTAATGGTGTGATCAACGACGAACCTGGGCGCACGAATGGCGAGACTTCATCTTTTCAGATGAATCCAGGTTTTGTGTACAGCATCATGATGGTCGCATCCGTGTTTCGCGGCATCGTGGTGAACGCATACTGGCAGCGTGCATTCGTCATCGTCATACTGGCCCATCACCTGGCGTGATGGTATGGGGTGCCATTGGATACACGTCTCGGTCACCTCTTGTTCGCATTGACGGTGCTTTGAACAGTGCACGTTACATTTCTGGTGTGTTACGACCCGTGGCTCTACCCTTTATTCGAGCCCTGCGAAACCCTACGTTTCAGCAGGATAATGCCCGACCTCATGTTGCCGGTATTGTACGGACCTTCCTTGATAAGGAACATGTTCGGCTGTTGCCCTGGCCAGCACATTCTCCAGATCTTTCCCCAATAGAAAACGTCTGGTCAATGGTTGCCGAGCGACTGGCTCGTCACCAAACGCCAGTCACTACGGTTGATGAACTGTGGCACCGTGTTGAAGCTGCATGGGCATCTGTACCTGTACATGCAATCCAATCTCTGTTTGATTCAATGCCCAGGCGTATAATTGCTGTTATTACTGCCAGAGGTGGTTGTTCTGGGTACTGATTTCTCAGGACCTCTCCAGCCTAATTTTTTGAAAATTTAATCACTTTTTATATTTTTAGTGTAATATATTTGTCCAATAAATATCATTTTGTTATCTGCATTTCTTCTTAGCGTAGCAATTTTAATGGCTAGTAGTGTATATATATATATAGAAAAATATATAAGACTTAGAAAGATTTAAATTTTACACAATTAGAAGTATTGTATACAAAAATTGCGTTACACTATAAGGCGCAATGTATGAGTCCCTACATCATATATGTGTTTTTTTGTTATAAATGCCGTTTCAAATTTATTTGTTAGCTACGAAAAACTTAAAATATTTCATTGAGGAATTTAAAAATAAACGTAATAAAATGAATTTTACAAAAATAAACTAGTGTAGTAAGTTGGATTATATTCTATCATAACTGTAAAAAATAAGAAATTTTTTGGAGATTATCTTAAAAAAATTTTCTTATATTTATGAAAATGTTGTATCTGTTTTAGTTTAGGTTATATTTCAAAAATGATACCGATATTTATTAAATTAAATACTTAACTTGTCTTTAAGTAAAATTTTTGTTCGAATTTTGTTAAGGGGTACTGCATGAATTACAGAGTACATTATTAAATATGTGTTTCTCTACAAGAAAAGGAAGTATTTAAGACTCTTTTAATAAAAACGTACAAATCATCATAAGTATTTCTAAATTAGCTTTCATATACCGCAATAAAAATTTTAAAAAACCATATCACATATATTTTTAAAGATTCGTTTGATAATAAAATTCTATTTAAGAAACAGAAATAGATGTTAACACTCATATAATCCAAATATGAATTATTATAGTTTTTATAGATCACATTTTATGTACAAAAACAAGTTGTCTTCAGACAGCATGCTTGTGCGCACAACAGACGTTAAATACAATAAATGCACAGAAAAGATATCAAAAATACAATGAGACGTTAAGTGCATAGAATGGACTCATCCAAATTTATATCATTGGGTAGCAATTTATATACAGTTGATGTAGAATTGTAGATAATGCTTCAACTAATGTTAAACTAAAATACTTAAATATATTTTAAAAGATAAAAAAATTATGTATATAATGTTTTGGTATAAACGAATAATTTTTAGGGACATTTGATGAATGTTCATAATTACTGCGGAGAACTATTAACCAAGCATATTCGGATATAACCGCTCTTATCTGACCCACCTGGGACTAGAAACATAGTCCATTGTAATAGATGTAAGGCACGATAACAATTTCACTAGATTTCACTGTACGAGAAAGTGTTATTTAAATTTGTTCATTAATTATATGAATAATTAAACTGGAATAATGTTTCAAATAATTCCAAATATTTTAACTTTTTTTTAGGTCGAGATTTTTTGTCTGCAGTTAAACTGAAAGTAGCTCCTTGAAACACAAAAATAAATTAATATCACGATATTAATGTCTGATTATCTTAAGACACGGTTATGTTTAATCACGAAATTTTCACTGTAGCGTTTATAATTAATTTAATAAGTAATTAACGTTGATGTTAACACGAAATGTAGAGTTGTTTACGCCACAATACACCCCATTCTGGAACAATAATCACTCCAAGGAATTAGGTGCCTAATTATTTTACTTTTTCAAAGTTATCATTTAGGCATAAAGCCTAGGAATAAAATATATAAATATCTTCAAGTTCCAACTTTTTTCCAAATTCCTATAATTTTAATTTTTTATGAAACGACATCTTTTAATCTTTAAATAAATCGATATTCAATTATGTCAGCGAGCATGAATTTGGTTTTTTCCAGTAGGCGGCCGACCTGAAATGCATTGTAATGAGAGGAAAAGAATAAAATTTAGTAATCATAACTTTGTAACTAAAAGTAATTCACGAACATTCCATATCTAATTCTATATTTTCTTGGCTGATCTATAATAGTAATCTCATTTTATGGTGTAAAATAATAATTTTATACAAAGCTAAGTAAATATTAAATGCTATTAAAAGATTGTTGACGTCGTTATATTTCAAACCGCTATTTTTCTCTCAAAAGAGGAAATACATTGTCCATTGAAAACTGTGATCCGCAAAAACGGTTGGGATTGCTACATCACTTTTATTAATGTATATGTATGTGTGCGTCTGTACGTGTGTATAGAATGAATATCAAATTTCTATATCCAATGAATATGATATTGATTGCAAAAGATTTAAGAAAAGTCTAAGATATAGAATCAAAATAGTGTAAAAAGTCAAAGGGAAATCAAAAGTTTCTGTTCTTTCCTGATTAGTAAGGCACATTGAATATAAAGTTTCTTAAAAAAATATCAAGGAATTAAATTTAATATAATAAATAATCATTGAAAAATTCTTATACGCTTTTACACATTACAACAAAAAACAACTATGAAAGAGACAAAAAAGCAAGGAAAAAAACAATACAATTTCATAAAACGCAAAGCACCAGAAATAATCTTAAGATATCTGTATCATGTAATTGCAATTAACCTTTATTCATGCATTAATATAATGAAAGGATTATAAGACGCTTAAATTTACTGAATTTCGCTTATTACGCTTTTATTTTTTTGTTTGGCTATTAATCACTGATAATTATAAAAAGTGTAAGAGAGTGTTACAAATCTGATTGTATTAGATTTTATTAAATAATTCATGTTTTCGTCAAATGGGTCTTTTTTATATTTTTATTATTGCAGCAATATAGCTTAAATCTGAATTTCAGTTCATGTTTGATTGGGGTTACTTAATGCAATAAAAATTAGCTTTGAATGTGCATTCTATGAAAGTAATTTAAATAATAATCATATCCATTTATAAAATCTGTATCAATAAATTAAAATTTTGAAATTAAATAGAAATTAATTTTCCTTCTTAAATAGATTTATATTAAACAAAATTTTATAAAATCATGAAGTAAGTATATTCTAATATAACTACATAAATATGATATTCTTCAATTTTACAGAATTAAAATTTTCAAAATTTATGCTTAAAACTAAATATTGAATTGCCTTCTTATCATAGATTTTTATTTCATTTTATTAATATAAAGCTTTATTTGGCAAAAACAGCATTTAAAGGCATTTTATCAGTATTCAGACTTTATTTTTAAATGAAACTATTACAAAAAAGACATTCATTCATAAATATTCGTAATAGTGATAAAAATGTAATTATTATTTCAATAGACTTATATGGTAGATATATAATTCTGGTTTGGGTTATACTCAGATGTTTTGTATGGATATATATATTCTGCTGCTTTCTTTTCGTGGTAAAACGCATTTTTCAAAATTTTCCAGAAAAAATATTTTTTTAAATTAAATATGTTTTAAAACAGATATTAATATCATTTTATCGTGTGCCTTTTTACATTATTTTGCTGATATGTATCTTTATCAGAGAAAAACAGCATTTAAAGGCCTTTTAATCGCGTTTCGGCATTATCTTCATAACTAGATCTATCTTTCTAGCTAGATGATTTAAATAGTCTTCATTGTGTAATAAGGAAATAATTCTCAATTTGGAGTGTCATCTCGCGGTACTGATATTTTTCGCGGCTAGACAAGCAAACCTTTTATTATTAGTTCACGATATACTTGTTGACTACATGATTACCAAAACTGTGATAAGTGGTGAAACATTTTCTTAGAATTCAACTTGTGTGAGAGCAATTTATATACACAAAAACAACTTAGTTTCAAAGCGATTATTTTGCTGTCAAAAATACATAAAGTGTGTGAATTATGTTCCATTATTGAAAAAAAAATTTCAAATTTACTTTGTTTTCAATCATAAAATTAACGACTATAACTATTAATCATGATTTTGTTGAAAATTACTTCAGTTATTACGTATAAATTCAAACTTGTAAGCCGCTTTATATCGTTAATTGGCCATAAAATATGCTGATGTAAGCTACAATTGTTTTTTTAAAGCCAAAGTTTTAAAAATTTGTAGTAAAATAATAGAAACTGCCAGCTTAAACGAAATGAAGCTGAGTATTTTAATGAAGCAATAAAAACAAATTGCTAGACAAATTGTTAATTCTAAATGGCTCTGTTCATTTTACTGGCAGAATGTGAGTGCTTTTAATCGAACAAATATCATTTTCTATTTTTCAACTCATTTGTAGGCACCTTGTTATCAGCACCTTGAGAAGTAATTTAGAAAAAATGGATTGGTGAGCAGCTTGTCGATTTTAGGGCCAAACTTTTACGATTCTTTTCACCAAAAATCACATGTGGTTAAACCTTAAATGACGCGAATATGGCTTCATAGGATTTCCAATGCATACAAATTAAGGGAAAGGCGGCTAATTTGAGGGGACCTTTTTACGATCCTCCCTAACAATGCAGACGATATTTATGCCTGTCGCTACAAGTCGTTAAGCGAACCTCTGTCGGTGGCACCGGATTGGCTGATGGTAATAAAACTTAAGTATGATATTACGTCACTGGTCTCTCACGAGATTCCAATCCATTTCCGTGATTTCGAAGATGTATAAAAAAAATATACTCGTGATTCTGAGAAACACGTCGCACAAACTCTCTGACGCGATTGGGCAGAAGAATGTGACGTCATCAGTGGGAAACGAAATGGGGTTTGCTTCTTGCTTTTAATGACTGTAGAGATGAAATATAGCGACTTTTATGACCTCTATAAATGTGTCCGATGAAGTGTGCGGGGTTTTTCTAAGTAAATAAAAGCAATTATACAATTTGTTTAAGTATTTATCTCCATAAGTATCTGTAATTTTATGGTAATTTATGACAATAATTAAACATAATGAAATACTTTAACATTTCATAAATTGGAATTATTTATTTTTTATGTAATTCTTCAAAATATTTTTTTTATCTTAGTTCTTTCAAAATGATGAATTGAGTGATAGCAATTTTTGTTACAATCTATAAAACAGTGCATTATTACAAAGGAATATAAAACAAATTGTAACACATTTAATCCTTTCTTGAATTTTGTTATTTATTTTTTAAAAAAGATTAAGGTTCTCAAGTTTAAGATATTTTCTTAATCCTATAGAAATCCTATTGCAATTAAATTCTTTTAAATTTTTTATCTCAATATTTCTTGAAGAAAAAATTTGCTCTTTTTTCTGTAATGTTGCATTTTTACTACAAAAAAAAAAAAAAAAAAAAAAAAAAAAAAAATCTTATCAGGATTATATAGTTTATATAACCGTCTTAAAAATCTGATGATATTCATTAGTGTACATCGAAAAATAACATCTTATACCAAGTATGGTTTATGTAAAAAGCTATATTTTCCATAAATATTTAAGTTCATTAGTAAAACTAATAAGCTAATAATAATATCAGGTAAATTTTATTCTAATATAACTGATAGAAAAATAAGTTCTTCCAAAAACGCTAAACTTAACGTAGTAATTGTTCCCTAAAACCATAAACAAAGACCAAAAAGAATGCATTGTGTACATTAATCATCGTAATGGAAAAATAAAGGAATAATAAACTTGTTTTCAATTAATGAGAGCAAGTTTCTGATGACTGGAAAATACATTTATTTCAATAAAGGAACAAATAAAAAATGTAGCAAAGAAAATAAATTTTTTGGGTATAACATAAAAAACGACTGCTTATCTTTTACTAAATAAGAAACCCATCCTTTAAGTTTGGTTGCTATGAGATTTATAATTAACTTAAGTACAAAAAAAGAAGTCGATTTTTCTACAAGAAAGATTAACTACATCCGATTGTAATTCCAATCCAGTTGGTTTAAGAATTAAATACGTTGCATTATTTTATACTTGAATGTGGATAAAAAGCCTCAATTTTTGAATAAAAGTAAATCTTATTGTTAGTAATTAAAATATTCTTTTTGACGGTATTAAAACTTAAATTGAGACAATTAAAAAGCTTCAAAGGACATAAATTCTCGGAAAAAATCTAGCACAAGTTTAAGATTTTAATGCACATCACATAAAGCAATAAAATACTGAGTAGTGTGATGTGTATCAGCTATTTTAATAACTATTACATTAACGCATTAAACTATTACATGTATAATACTTCTTTGTGCCATCAGATATTATTTTTGACATACAATGCAATTTGAAGCTGATTGATTATGTTTCAAATTTTCACATGAAGTCAGACGAGATAATATCAAAACTGAAGAATCTTCTTTATGAAGCAAATGTGCCATTAGAAATACCACTAAATTAATCATCTCAATCTCTTAAAGGTCTTGCATTTATATGCTATATTTTGAAAACAATTCGAAATAAAATATTACACGTGGCATCTAAAACAGATATATGTCAAGTGTTTGTATTTTTATAACAATCTGCTAATACTTCTATATTCAGGATTCATTGTACTGCCATCTTCCATTCAATTGTGGTATTGCCATTATTAAATTTACAGGATAATAGCTTACTTCAGCTCTTTCATGCCAGTCAACCTTTGACAATACGGTCATGCTAGTGCCATTGTATTTACAATATGTGATGTTGTTAATCAGCACCTGGTTTATCTTCATAAAAATACTTTAAGCTGATAGTTTCTGAAGTGCTGATACAATCCATGGTCATTCAGTTTTGAAGTTTTAACATCACATAGAAGTTTTGACATCGTATAGAGGACAGATGATTGCTGATTTTAACATCCACTTTATATGATTGCCTTTCTGGAATGCATTACGTAAATACTATGCTACATTAAGGAAGAAAACTCGAAAAAATCCAAAGCATCCACTGACACAGACTAACATGGAATCAGAAAACAGAAGTACAACATCCTTCTCCCTTTGTTAAAGAATGGATGAGATCAAATCGGAATATTAGGGGTTAAAAAGAGAGAATCTACCATAAATTCATGTTTCGAAATTGGATAAATCATTCGTCTAAAAACACTATACAACAATAGATGCTTTTACAAAATAGTCAAAACTGCCTCTCAAATATTCAGTAATCTCGCAGTACCATATGGAATTATTACCTCTATTAAGTATAAAAGATTTAAAGCCTTTGCACATATACTCAGAATATGTAGGATGGTGTCATCAATGGAATAAGAAATAGAAGGTGTCGAGACAAAGGCACTTTTATTTTAATACTGATATAATTTCTTTAATATTCTTTCTAATTTTCTAATTTAGTTAATTAAAATTCTAATTTTCGATATAATTTCTTTTTTGAAGCTCGTGTTATATTAATTAACTTATTTTATAATTTTCATGCTATAATTTTATTTTGAAGCCATAATTATTTAGATTCAAAAAGTTTATATTTATAATTTTTGATTCTCAGCATGCATTTTTTTAAATTTTATTTTATTTATTTATTGTTTTTTTAAATTTTTGATGACAGTTCATAATTTTTTATAAATGCCAGCAAATCTTAAAGTAAAGTTAAAATGGCAAACTGAATGTATTGCATGAAAAACATTTTTATTTTAATGATAATTGAAAAATTTTATTAGATAATAGATTTAATTCACATCAAGTTTTCTGAAAAATTTTAGCAAATATAATTATTTCTTAATTTTATAAAATGAAAAATGTATCAAAATGAAATCCCAAAAATGAAACAGCCGTCCGTTTGAAGTAGGTGAAATATACACCTCACTAGCCAAGGATGGTAACAATATTCCCTCGGATGATTAAAATTATAATGGGAACTAAATTAAATTTTAATTGTATTAGAGCTAAATAAATATTTTTTTTAATTAATGGCAATCAAATATTTAAGCAATAAAGGTTCTACATGAAAGAGATTTTGTATTTCGTCGCAGAAATATAAATATACTCAGCCATTTGTCGATTAATAATGATTTTTAAAACACACATTTTCTTGTTCTAGTAAACTAAATAATTTAAAAATGATCAGACACAGAGAGAGTAAAACTAGTATAGTTATTACACAATTTTTTAAAATTTTATTAATTTACTAGATACTTTTCTTCAGTATATTGAATACTCATTTGAAAGTGCAATAACATGAAAATTTAAAAATATCAAGAAAATATGCAGCCATTTCCTTTACATTGGGTGTGATAGTGGGGGAAAAAAGCAATTAGGTGAAAAATACCCATTTTCCAAATTACAGGCTATTATCTAATTTAATTATGTACTTTCAACATAATTACAAAAAAATCTTTAAAAAAGTACATTTTTTAAGAAAGAACTGCTAAGATTCCGAAGCATTTATTCACACACGAGGGGGTGGATGTGGAGGATTGCGAACATTTTCTTCACTTCCTCCCACTTTTCTGATCAGGAGGATTGGACACGCATCGCATAAGCTGCTTTTGTTTCCAGAATGAGAGTCAACAGAGATGAAGGGGGGGGGCAGGTGCTCTTCCACCCTCATATTGGCTCCCTTTTATTTTTATCTTTTCCTTTCCCATCCTTACTTTCTTGTTATTGAAACCCCGGTAAGGTGATGAATTAATCATGTTTTTGTTGTATCTCTTCTCCCTTGCTCCTGGATTGAAGGAGGAGAGCTATTGTTTGCTGATGGCTACTTATTTCTAGAAGAGCGCCAAGCTTTCCGAGAGTGTAATGTAGAATTTTACCTTTCGGGGGCTTCCTTTGATGGGATTAGTATGTCGAATTTTGAAAGTGCGGTCGCCAAAAAATCTTTTTTTTTACTTCTCTTCTTCCTTTGAAGGATATAGTTTTTTTTTTCACATCTGCTAAAGTATGCATAATAAGTATTAAAAATAAAGACGTGGAAGAATGCAGTTGTCGAAAGGTGGAATGAGGTTTTTGTAATCGATTTTTTAGGAATATTGGAACAATGAATTACTTCTGAATCTCGCTACCTTTTGGGGCATGATTACATGAATATATGATCGTCATACATTGCTTGGGATTTTGTGTTAATGCCTTCTTTTAAGTAGAATGTATTGATCTTGTTTCATTGAAAGCCATCTTGAATTTTGGAAATTTTTACTTTGAAAGAATTTTTTTTATGTTGCTTGAGATTTGATGTTCTTTTATGTTGAAAATTGCTTTATTAAAAGCAGGAATAAGTTTCATCAAATGTGGAAGAAAAAGGTCATTTTTATTTGAGGGAACTGTAACAGACATTCTTTCGAATTTAGATTTTTATACTGTACCATTTCGGTTTAAATTTTAAAAATTGTAATTTTCTTCGAAAAAACTAACATGTAGCGCATTTTTATTTCAAGTCAAATTTGCATAAATGTTATAGTTACGTAACTAAAAAATATATAACTCGATTCATTTAACAAGAATGGTGCCATGGTTGCCCATAAAACATTGCAAGATTAACTGTGGATTTTAAAGTTGGTATTTAATCTTTTTATACGGGTTTTAGTACTTCTGTATTATTCCGTCGATCATTTTCATCAGAAATTATGCCACAAAATATTTTGGCTTAAGGCCAAACGTCTTCCTTTTTTATAATGTAAAAGAGCAGATTTCTGAAATAGATCTCGTGATTCACACGCTCGTGATCACTAAATTACTACGTTGTAAACTATTTTTTCCCTGGCAAAAATGATAGACGGTATAATGTGTAAATATCTGAATTTCTTTCAATTTGCACAAAAATATATATGAAAATTAAAATTAATATTTAATAACTTAATATAACAACAGAAGTTAACAATTAAAATGGAGAACAAATATTTAAGCCTGCTTCTTACGAATTTCTTTGAAATTCTCTAAGCAATTTAGGAAAAATTAATTTTTAACATACATCAATTTTTAATAAATTTCTTTATTTAATTAGAACAAGATGTTTAAAAAAACAGCAGATGAAACATGTATGATTTCAATATTTAGTGAATGCTTAACACCAATATTATTGCATTTATAAAAGAAATTTCGCTATTATGTTATTAGCAATTGCTATAACAGCATTTATATAGTTGTAAAGCTGAATATAGGTGTATAGCTGAATTCTATTTAGAGATTTATCTATAATAATATGTAGTTGATATTTTTTTGCGATTTATCAATAATAATATATAGCTGAATCCTATTTAGCGATTCAGCTATTAAGTTATGTACTATTTGGTGTCGAATGTTGTTTATTAAGACTCATCATAATCGTTTTGTTATATTGCGATTTTTCACGAGAAGATGCAGAATTCGTCAAATTGTCTCCTTACTTTCTAGAGAAAAATTCAAAATATACAAGAGTTAAGATTCATCTTGTGAAATGCACACATCAGTCCTTAATGAATTAATATCAATCGCTCATATACTAAAATGAAGAGAAAAGAAATTAGAAATGCATATGAATATAGACTTATGGTAAAAAAAATTTCGATTTATGCATTCAGTTTTAGTGGGTCTCAAAAGGTTCGCTGGAACGTATAGAAAGCATACATATCCACCATGTTTTTTGTCCTTAGTAGTATATTTGCTTTTCGAAGTGAAACTATCTAACTGTTGATGATTTGAAAATGATTATTCGGAGACATGCTTCGCTAGCTTAAAGAAGGAAAAAATGACGAGATGAACACTTCAGATGGCAGCTTTTCTTTTAAAAACTGTTTCACCAGGCGAATGGTGAGGCAAATAAAAAATGTAAAATTTACATATAAATTTTTCAGATAAAGGCTGGGTTAAATTAAGGTTATTTTTTACAGTCACGTGCTCTTAAACATTATTCGAATAACAGAATTTAAAAGTCAATTGATATTAATTTATACAGAGTTGATTTGACGGTTTCCAAACATTTTCTGATAAATTAATAAAATGTCATGGTTGATCGCAATCAATGAATTATAGTTTATTTCCAAGGCAACAAAATGCGCAATCTACAAACAATAGTTGCGAAAACGTGCGATTTTAATGATTTTCCAAGAATTACGTCCTTATTGCGTTGTAATTGATATTCTTTCTGCTTTTATTAAATAAATAAATGAATTCTTTATCATTAAAATACTGGAAATTAAAAATAAATAATTTACACAACGTAAATTGGAATTGATTTTTATTAGATTATTCAACAACAACACAGAATCGTGAGAAAATATACAGTTAAAAGCAATGGAAAGAAAAAAAATTCTGTGAAGCAACACGATATTTTTGGTACAATATCGTTTTCAGTCCTCCAAATAGGCAATAATTATTTGGCTAATAATGCAAGAAAATGAGCGCTAATTTTGTTTTCTATTTTCGACACTGTTATGACATTTCTGACATTGCGGCGTGGGCGGTGGCATGGGGTAGAATACTTTCGCTAGTCATGAAGCCCGACACTGGCCTGGTTTCTTAATAACATAGCGTGCTCGAGATCGTTAACGAGAGGTAAACGCAAAACACACTTCCATTTGCTTGAACAGGCGCATGCGCAAGTTCCGTTCTTTGTCACGCAAAATAACTCGCCCTCTACCGGAGGATGCTTGTAACTATGAATAATTTATATTCCATCAATGACGCTAATGTGACGATTTACGGAAATTTATTCATTTGGGTAAAGATAGTATCCGCGTCACGCTTTATTTCCAGTGATTTTGTTTCGGCGCGAGTTAATTTAAAAAAGGTTACCAAAGAATAATTAAGACAATTGTATATACATTTGTGTAATTATTCACAGAAATTGATTTTGAAGCAAGAGTAAAAGATTAATTTTACATTCGCCAGAGATAATTCAGCATTGATTTTTTTTCGTTTCATAAAAATGCGTTGTTAGATTCCGCAAAGTTTGATTTAAAATTTAATTGAATAAATATGTTTTGGTGGCAGTAGTGTTTATTTCTATTAAGTATTTACAATATTTAATACACCATCAGATATAATCTAACTCATTAAGTTGATTTAAAACAATGGCACCGAAGGCGTTTTATAAGCATCACTAAACGTTGGAATTATTGAAAAATTATTTCCTTGGTTATGACCAAAACTTGAAATGTATCTTCTTTTCGCTTTACATTTGCAACAAAATAAAATTAACATATTAATATTGAATATAATAAATCCAAATTAAAATACGATGAAATTCAAAATTACCGGAAAATAATTTTTATTACATTTTTATATAAAAAAACGACTTCGAACGATTAATAATAAATGATTAATTACTTATCGAATGAACAAATTCTTTTATATGTATTTTTCTGGCAAAATTATTACAATAAATTTATAAAAAAAACCTCTCATTCAAAAATAAACTTTTGGATTTTTTTAAAGTTTTTTAGCTATTTATTTTGAACTTCAGAGCTCTAATTCAGAATAGATATTTTTTCGGTCAAATAGAAATGATTTTTTCTGATTTTTCTTTGTATTGCTGTCTTTTCTATTTGTTATTAATAATTTTTCCAATAAACATATTTGGGAATAACGATGCGTTATTTATATCAACTCGTGAAAATAGGTCAAAAATTAATATTTGCAACTCTTTTTTGTTTTAGAAGTATCTGAATCTTAACTCAGGCTGCACATATTGTTTATTATCATAAATTTCATAACGTTGAATTTAATTTAAGTATTAGTTATTTGTGGCCGACCGCCCTGTCTAGTGGTCAGAGTGCCTGGCTGAGGATAGGGAGGTCCTGGTTTCCACTCCCGGTTCGGGCATGGATGTACTTTCTCTCTCTATCTATCCTGTCTTTGTCCTTTCTGTGTATGAATGAGGTGTGAATGGTTGCCTACACTATAAACAGATCCCTATGGCATGTGTGTGTGCTGAAGCAGTTGGACTCCCCACAAAATATGGTTCAGTATGAAAAAGTGGAGCAGCGCACCCCATATTGTCAGCCTAGCTGACACAAGACAAAAAAAAAAAAAAGTTATTTGCTATATATTTAAAATTTTTTCTCTTAAAGGTATAATTTAAACTATCGTGCCTTTATATATAAATTATATCAAAATGTCTTACTTGCTACATTCTATTTTTAAAATTGTAACGAATATATTTTAAATTAACCTTCCGTAATGATTTCTCAATTTCTCATTTATATTGATAACAATTGTTAAAAAATAATAGATACATATTGTATAGATATATTCAAAATATGATTAATTTTGCGCATCTATAACTAAGCTGAAAATCTATTTTAACTTTTTGTACACACATTTAAAATATCTCTAATGTAATATTATTTAACGAGTCATTTATAAAAAAGAAATCTGTTTTTCCAAAGCACTCAGATTTCCATACTTAGTTTAGAAAAATGTTTCCTAAATATCAATGTTTTTATGTAAATTACATTGATATCTACAATGTAATTTATGTAATACATCTGGATTTATTACATTGATAATATTAACAACAATACAAAATTGTATATATAAAGATGTGACACAATTTTAAAGTCTGCCAAATATATTAAAAACCTTCTAATTTAGATGGATTAATAAGATAAATAAAGTCTTATTTATATAAATTTATCTAATATTTTATCCATGAAGCAGAGAGCTACTTTTTGTTCTTAACACATCTTCAGTCTACAAAACAAATATTTTCAGATATCAATGTAGTTATTTGCATTGATATCACTGATTGTAACAAGACTGGCTGTTTACATGAACACGAATGAGAGATAAATTAAGGAGTTTCTTTGAAGCTAACTGCTGGAGTATCTAATAAATTATGAATTGCTTGGTGCTCGGAAGTAAGGGAGGGGGGGGTAAGAAAGGTGTGTTCTAGAAGGAGGCCTAGTTACATGATGAATTAAGTAGGGCGAGATTTAAGCTTCACCCTTGCTTTGTTCTTTCTCTCATTGATGAATGACCAGAATTTATCATCGCTATTTTCTTGGGTGAAATGATTTGTGTTTTATTTTATTAATTTCTTGAAATGCGTCCAAGATTATTTGAGCAGAAGTCAGAATTTTTTCTGTGATAACTAACCAATTCAATATGAGTTTTTTAAACATGGAATTTATTTCATGTAAATCAGAATGTCTTTTTTGCGAATATTGTAACATACAGAAATATTTTCAATATATAGATTTATTATAAATGAATATATATATATATATATATATATATATATACTAAATTTGAAGGTTTATTTTTAGAGATACAGATGATGTACGTTTAAAGGAAAAAAGTTTAAAAATAAGATTGTAAAATTACTTTTAACATAATGTTCTAAATGCTTAATGTGACCCATGGTCATCAGCCAATCAAATCTTTTGCAAAAGCATCTTCTTCAATGCATTTAGGTGAATTCTCGTAAAGTATTCTACTCTAAGAAAGGAAATTATGATATTTATGCGGAAATAATCTTCAAAAAATGGTAAGATTTTCTTTTTCATTTTTTGAGAATTTGCTAAGTGAAGATTTAATTTTGGATTGGTAAATTTGGTGAAGAGATAATTTGAAAGAAGAAAATCTTCTTTGGATGAAGAAAAGCTTAACTTTTATCAAATTTAATAACAAATAATGCCTTTTGTTGTGCTGTTGTCCTTTCAGTGATAACTAAATAAATATAATTACCAGTCCATACCAATTGCCGGTTCTAACAGCTATTTTCACGCCATCGTGTGATATAACTTTATAGCTTCACAATAAAAACGATGTAAAAAAATATGCTGCTATCTTGTTTTGATCAAAATATATGCATTCAAAGTTGGGATACTCATTTATAATCGCATTTGCTTAAGGTTAAATATTTTTAGTACAACAAAAAAATGTATTCAAGCTAAGCTTTTTATATAAATTGAATAACTCGAAACTATATTGTTTCAATTCCAAGGTATTTATGCAATTCAAAAGTTTACTTACTTTTTACTACCCTTTCACTACCAAATAAATACTAACCAGATGAATTAACTCATTTCAAGAACTTACCTAAAAAAGAAAAAAGTTGATTAAAAATCATATTAATATATATACATACATACATACATATATATATATATATATATATTAATATGTATAGTTATATAAATTCATATTAATATATATAGTTTTAAATTTTAGTAAAATTGAAAGATAAAATAATCTATTTATATCAATATATGTCTGTGAAGCTAAAACATGAGAGACAGAAAGAGAATCTAAACTCAAAAATTCTTAAATCAAGAAGAATAGGATCCAATTGTTATGTGCGTTGTTGTGACTTATGACACTTGGACAAGCCAAACTCACTGTGCCGTTGGCTGTGGGAATTTAATTCAGTAGGGTGCGTCTTTCGTTTTAGTCAGAGCATCAAGAAGGCGAAAGTATGATTTTGCAATAAAATTCTCCAATGTATGGCACCCTCAGAGGATCCACTCCCTTAATTTTGACATTGATCTGAAGGGAGAGAAAAATTTCTCCAAACCATTACGCCCAGGGTAACTGCTCACCGACTGACCACACGACTTTCGTTTCCATAGATTCAATGAGCACGTATATCGCGTGTATTCGGTGGTTCTTTGGCGGCATTGGGAATCGAACCCCACCCTTCCGGATGAAAAGAAGATACCCTAATCACTAGTGGTTAGATTAACCACAAGTGGACCCTAACCATGGTCCAATTGTAATATTATATTTGGGTCTTTATGAAAATATTTATGTGGGTATATGTGTGTAGGTCTGTGTTTAAATAGTATAAGAAAATCCTATTTTAGGTAACAAATTTAATTGTCTTTCAAACTGTGATATAATAAGTTGCATTTTTTATGCAATCATTTAAAAGATTTATATATAAGCTAAAAATAAAATTATGTTAAAAGTATTCAAAATATTCCATAAATTAAACTACACGATTATATTCATAAAAATTAATTTAAATACTGCTCAGAATATTCGGAAATTATTTATATAAAATTAATACATTGGAAGCATGAGTAGCAAATGGCATTACGTATCACAAATTTTAAAAAACTTGAAATTCTAATCAAGTTTTGACAATTGCTAAATTTAAAAAATATTTTGAAAATATAGTTTCGTACTTACTCAAAATATTAAGTTATGATGAAGTTCTTCTAATAAAAATATTTTGACAATTATTTTATAGTAATACTGTTCTATAATTTTTACACATTAAAAAATTTATCATAAAATAAAATTCCCATTGAATTATCAGTTATAAAAAAATAATACACGTTTGTCTACCTTAAGTAAATAAATTGTATCAAATTTTAAGATCACATTCTTATTTAAAATATTCTGATTAAAATAATGTAAACATACAAGTTACTTTTAATCTTTCCAGACGAAAAGTATTCGAATAACATTCCAATCTAATGCCGTAGTCTCTAATGAGGATTTTAAGAGTAACAAAAGATTTCTTCTGTTTTAGAAGATTAGAGACATAAAAAAGATGTGAAAGCAATAGTCTATTTTTTTTACTTTGGTTACCATGGTTACGAGGCAAAAAAGTATTCTACCTAATTAAAGGGTACCCCTGCTTGATGTATGCCTGGGCTGGGATTAAAGTGGAAGAGAGGGACAGAGCCATTTGTCCCCTTTTTACCAGGGGTCGGAGAAAACCCCTAAAGTGGGCTTTTCTTTGTTTCCTTTCTTCATCAATAAACTTTTGATGTTAGTTTTACTCAACGCCCACGCATGGCAACATCCTGAGGGGAGTCGGAAATAAACAAAAGGTTCTAGTTTTTGAAACCCGTATTCACTTTAAGATAGGAAACACTTTTTTGTCTGCTTGTTTATGAATTGGTATTATTGATGAGTTGGATTTAAAATTAGTACAAAATATTAATTAAACTAATATATATATATATATATATATATATATATAGGGGGTGAATGGAGGTGGGTGGATGCATGGGTGTCTTTCGTTAATCTCAGATAAATTGATCTTTTTTGTTAATTTGTGCAGTTAAGAGTTTTTCCAAATTTTAATAGGTAATTTGCACATTAAGGGTTTCAGTACAGTTAAAGTTTCTCTAGCCATTAATTTCTACATCAATTATTTTGATTCGTTAGATATTATATTCGAAAATAAATAATATAATGCTAATTTTTATATCAGAAATAATGATTCAAATGGTTTTATATTCTTTGAATAACATTTCTTAATGTATTCATGATCATTTCGATTAAGTAATTGGTTATTATTATTTGATTTTATTGATATAATACTGTGTACCCGTTCAATTATAGATCCACAACATTATGTTAATTTTTCATACAAATGGGTTTCGGTTGCTTCAGCAAAAATCTTATTTTCATTTTAATGAACTTGTTATAGGTATTGTACATATTACCTTTTATCTTTTTACCTTTTATGTGTTAGATATTTATTTTTTCAATCTAATTTATATTTGTATACCTCAATTACGTTGCTATTTACATTCAATTAATATTCATAGTAAACAAGATCCCTTGAAATATTCTTTAAATCAAACATAATCTTGGAAAATCTTTTCTAGGTTATTAAAATTATATTTTACTTCTACACACTGCTCACACAAAAAGTTATGGCACAAGCATATTAAAAAGATTTCACTGTTTTAGAATTGTTTTAAATATTTAACTAAATGCTTCTATAGTGTGATCATTACTCTCAAATTTTAATAAAAACATGTTATATATATAATCTAAGTATTAATAATAACAACCCTCTTTTACGGAATTCAATGTCTGCATTAAAGGAAAACAACTAAAAAAACAATTGTTTGCTCCGTTTCATATGGAAAATATAAAACTTGAAGGAAATTACCTTTTCAAGAATCCGGTAAAACTTTTATGAACTCCTTTTAAATGTGACAATTAATCAAAAACAGATGTTTATGTTGCTTTCTTAAATATGATATGATAGTATACAAATTAACATTTATTTATTAAGTACTTAAACATTTATTCATTCGAAATTGTTGTATATAATTAAATCCATCTCTCTGGATATATTCCAAAGTTTTAATGAGTTACAACGATCACACATCGTCAAGTTATAACGACAAATTCAAACTCAAAACTCAATTTTACTTCGACACATTGGCAAGATAATAACTAAGTAGAGTGGGAGGGGGCAACTATTGTAATTGGCTCTTTGCTGAAAGCCGTTATACTTCATAAGGGAAAAGGAGTCTAATGGCATTAAAGCTCGCTATTATTAGCATTAGCTCCTTTTGTTGGCCTGTCTTTAATGAAGTCGGATAGACCGAGGAAAGGAGTTTGGATCTTTTATGATCCTTCTGTGCAGATCTTTAATAAAATCTAATTTATAAGATATTGTGGGAGGCTTAAGTATCGTTTCGAGTTCCACTTACATCAAGCGATTTTTTACGACACTTTTCTTCTCGTTTATTAAACTTTTTTTTTCAAATCTAATTGCTCTCTTTCCGAGACATTACGTTTTAAGGAGAATTATGAAAACAAGTTTTTCATAAAGTATTTAGAATATTTTTCGTCGATAATTTTGTTTAAGATGCGGGAATAAAATACATTGTTAACGATATTACATTCTGCTACATTCAATAGAAATAAAATTAAAAAAATATTTACTCAGTTAATAGGTAAAAAATGTTAATAGTTTTAATTTTCTTTAGAGTATTTCAAAATCTAGTAAGCTTTCCTGAGAAATTTATTTTAAATTTTTAAAGATATTTAAAATGCACTTGCCAAAAAATCAGAATAATAGCAGTAATGGACAAGAATAATAAATAAATGAGCAATATTAGCTTTATAAATAAGAAACTATTTTATTTTTTAAACAGAAAAATAATTGAAAAGTAATACAGGTTGAATTCAAAAACAGAATAATTTGTCTTTGATAAAATACTACCCACAATAAAGTCACAAAAATTATGACATAAATAAAATTTTTTAGGAAAAAAAATTGATATGATCCAGATTATATCAATTGTATTGGAAAAGGATAAACTAAATTATTTCTTAAAATTCAGGATTTTTATGTAATTTAAATAAATTAATAAAGTTTCAAAAAAAATTTTTTTTGTTCAATTACTTACTATTTACAAAACAAAATAGTTTAGATAGATCAAAGTGTTTCATATTGAAACTAAGGAATCAATTGAATTTGTATAAAAAAGGAAGACGAATAGAAAGAAGAAGCAGGGAAAAAAGAAAATATCCAAATGTCTGACAAAAACAGATAAACGTTGTAAAACTTGTTTCTCAACAACATAAGACTTACAGTAAAGAAACAAATGTACAGGGCTTTTAAGGAAAAACATTTCTCATATTAAAAAAAGTTTTCAGAAATTGAGTTGTTGTTTTGGAATGATTCTTACACTCATATTACGCAATATTTCTAATAAAAGTAATATAAATTACAAGAGACATATTTCATTATTTTTATTCATTTACTCATATAAACTGATAATGACGTAAGAAGAAATTCATTATGGAATGAAATTTTGCATTTTTTAGAAATGATTATACATGGAATTCCGATAGGACACAATTATTAACATAGTACAATAATTACTGTGTCTCAGGCTATTTAGTCCATAAAACTCTTTGAAATAGGCTTATTAACTTAAATAACTATACTTAAATAGTGAATACACAGGAAAGAAAATGCAACGAATTTTGTTTAAGAACGTGGGAATTTATTTAGAGAAAGCAATGCAACCTATTAAGGAGTTAGTGTAAAAGTTGAGTGTTTTTCCCAGTAAGAAGCATATTTTTATTTAATTAATTTATACAATATACATATCGACAGTATTTTTCTCGATATCAAAAGCAGAATAAAAAACATCTTCATAAAAATTTGTATCTTTAAAATATTTGGTGTAAAATAAAAATTTGAAATTATCAAAACATTTTATGTAATAAAAAGAAAATTTACTCAAGAATTTGGTCAAATTTATAACTAAGACTTCTATAATTCAATAAAATATCTACATAAATAAAAAATTTTTTTATTTACAAACATCATTTTACAATTCTTTAAATTTAAATTCATATAAGCAGGTACAAGACAGAAATAAATTTTGTGTTATTAAAAAATGTAATTTTAAAAGTTTTTTTTTGCTTTAATTTGTGACCAATATGTAGACCCAAATATATATTTTTATCCATTTATAAAAAAATTATGTACATTATTAACTTGAAAATTTTGTGTTTTCTATGTCCCTTGTACTTTATTTCCAAATCTGTTGCAATAAAAAATTAAATTTCTTAACTAGCTTATAACAATAAGACATTGTTTAAAATTCTACTGCTAAGACATGATATGTACATATTATAATGGTAAATATATTTCAATAAGATTTTAGTACATTCAAATTAGATTTTAAAATTCGATCTTTATTTTTTTAAGAGAATAATGTTTCGAAAAATATATAAAATTCAATAAACTATTTTTTACATTTTCTAACATTCAGTCATTTTTAACTTTTATAAGCTATCAGAAAGCTCTAACAATCCAATCCCTAAGAGTTCTTCTTATAAAAGACTTCAACATTTTTTGTTCTTTGAAGAAGATTCACAAAGAGAATTCTACATTTCCAACTCACCACCTGCGGGGGAAAAAGAAAAAAAACTCAAGAAGAAAAATATCCTTCTACTGATTGCTATTCCAAAAGACTACTTTTTTTTGCGAAAGTCTCCAAAATTTACGTTCCAGGATCCCATCGTAAGTTACTGGTACAACCAGCAGAAACGGATTAGAAGAGCCAACCTTTTCCCATAGCATCTCCGCATTAACAAGCCTCCCCCACAGCCAATCTCTGGGACCCCCCAAGTGCGGGACTCCTCGGGCGTTCTATAGCTCTCACTCACTCAGCGGTGAAACTTGGAATTCGTGCACGAAGCGTACGCAAGCACGCACGAATACGAGAGGGTGGAGTAGCAGGGGGGGATGAGGAGGGATCACGGAAATGAATCGATGAAGTGGAAAGTGGGTGGGGAGAAGAGAGAGAGGGGGGCTCTATCGATTCCAGACTGTGACGCAGTCTTTTCTCTTTCCCCAGAATCGATGGGGACTTGGCTTTTCTATCAAAATGGAACTTTGTGTGCTTGGGATATTCCCGAGGAATAAGGAGGGAATAGAAAAAAAAAAGAACAAAGAGGGAACCTCTTTTGTTTTCGGCGCTCGAGAAGTTTTCCTTTGATGTCAACGAGATGGGGAAAAAATTCTCCAACCCAAAATCTTCCAAACCCAAAACTGGGTTCGCGACACTTTTGGAAGAATTTGATGAATTTCGCGGTAGTTGTGGGGAGTTCCCTGATCCGCAAAAAGAAGAAAAACTTTTCACAGTCTGATTGTTGAAAACTTTTGTCTCATATTTTGGTTTCTTTATTTTTCTCCCTGAAAGTTTTGGCAACGGAGACTTTTAAGAGATTGTTTGATACACAAAAAAGAAGAATGTGCTGAGGTTAAACTTCATTCGCTCAAGAGGGCGCTGTAACGCCTATTTGTTGTTATTGTTTTTCTTTTTGAGATGTAAGTGGTGGAAATTCAATTTCAAGATGGATTGTAAATATTTTTCTGTGATGCAGACCAGAATAAAAAACATTGGTATGGATTTCATATTGTTGATTGTTTCCAGAAGGAGATAAAATAATTCGGTTTAGCAAAAAATAATGAATGCATTCATGATATAATTGTTGATTATTAGAGCATAAATAAACATTCAATCATTTAATGAACAAAAAATATTACTAAATGTGTAAATTCTTGATCCAAATGGTCATGAATCTATATCTTTAATTTTACAGCAAGTAATATAACAGAGTTGATTCCTGTTTTTGAAATAAAATGTTTTTCAATAGCATCATTTTGTTATCTTATTATAAAACTTACAATTCATACAGAAAGTCAAAAAAATTTGGAATCATTTAAAAATACAGTTGATTATAATAAATTATATAGAAATTTATAGTTTGGAATATTTTAATATAAAATATTACTAATATAAAATATTTATTAAAATATGGTATTTGATAATGAAAATTGAATATCATATTTGTAAACAAAGTTGTGTAGGATTTGAAATTCAAAATTTTGTACAATAATAAATTAGAATCAATTCCATGACAAGCATTACTTCAATAGCTATTTATTTATTTATTTTCTTCAACTACTCAGAAAAAATGTGATATAGTTGCTTAGAATACGTGATTTTGAATATATTCTCAACAAAAAGTAAAGATGCTCAGAAAACAGAGCAACGTAAAATATTTCGAAAAAAAAGTTGGTAGAAAAATGTAAAAGAACAAAAAAAAAATAAATAAATAAATAAATAAAAAAAAATCGTAAAAATAAAAGCAAACACGTAAACAAAGAATGCATCTGCCGTCGTATGTGTGGTTGATTTATTGCCATTCTTCTACCGTTGAACGTACTACAAAATTTGATTGATTGCTTTGGCAACACAGGCTCTGTGACTTAACAGCGCCCCCGTGGAGGAAAGGTTGTGCTCCAATGAAATGATGTGTTCTGAGACGGAGTTTTCACTATTCTTATTCCTTACCTTTCTTTAATATATCTTTGTTTTATAAAAAGTTGTGAAGAATATAATTTTGTGTTACTTTTTATTATTATGATCAATGAAAGGAAACAAACATATTTCAGTTATATTATCTCGTGTTTTGGAATAAACTTTGAAAAATATATGAAATTTGCAATAGAGTTTGTTGGATGATGATTTAGAACTCTAGAATCATGTGAAATTCGGGTTTTTTTTTTAAAAAAAAATATTTATTGTTTTGTGTTTTCGACTAAGCTTTGAAAAATGTATGAAACTTGTTATAAATTTTGTTTGAGGATTCAGAATACTAGAATCATGAAGAATTTGTTTATTTTAAATATTTATTTTCTCTAAACTTCAAATTATTTCATAAATATCCTAATTTTAACTATCGTAAAGGTAAATTCAAGGTAAATAAAATTAAATAAAAAATGCATTTTTTATAAGGTTTAGTCCTTTCGACCAAAGGATAGAATAATATTGTATATTCCAATATTTTCTATTTGTATCTCACTAATTATAATTAAAAGCAAGATTTTCTTAATCACCTACATATTTGATGTTCACAATTAAGTTTTTTTTACGTACTTTTATATTGTCAAAATAATATTCCTTTATCAGTCTTGATCATTATCAGTATCGCTACTATATTGTATTGCAAATATTTATAAATATTTTATAATATCGCGGATTATTTTACAAATCGTGTTTCTTCATAATATGACACATGAGCAAACATTTTTCTCTATTATGATTCTTCACATTACACTAAATTAGGACTAAAGTTTAAATGTAAAATTTCTCACAAGGATTTTTGTTTTGATTTATCTGGTTAAGATGTCTTGGTATTTTCTATACCAATGATAAATATAGTTGGCTGGCCCCATACCATCACCTTTAAAATTGTGTTTGCTAACAGCTCCTTTAGTACCACTTACATTTCTCACATTAACTTAAGTATTAAAAGGCTTAATAAAATCAACTAACCAAACTGAACTCTGAGGAACGACAGCCCACGTAGACCAAGGCCTATAATGCTCATGTCTGTTTTCCTGACCTGGAAGCCCTGGGTACGAAGCACATGTCCCGATTAGGCGGTCAGCTTTCCAGAAACCCCCAGTGTTTAGTTCTCAAGCATACTTAGTACTTAGTTTATTGACCCACTGAAGGGTTAAAAGGCTGAGTCGATCTTGTCCAACCTACACAACGACGGAGAACTACTTAACCAACCGGACCACAGTAACATCTGTCCATTGAATTTACTGAGCTATTAAAATGAAATTCTGTTATTCTTAAATCTAAAAAACTTTTCTGCAGCATTTTACGCTTTGTGCTATCATCCATATGCACTACAAGTAATACATGTTATAGATTATTTTAAATTTAGAAATTAAGAGAATTAAATCCCTTGATATTACTTTTAAAGTATCTAGAAATTGGATGTCTCCAAATTTATGACATTCAGGTTTTAGAGGAATTAATATACATTAAAACAGAAGTGAAAGATAAATAATATTAATTTCAAAAGTTTATGTAGCAGTTGATAAATTATTTATAATTATTTTAAAATTATAAAAAGAATTATTACAGTAAGCAATGCTGTTTACAAACTATTTATTGTAGCTAAACAATTATAGAAGTAATATTATTGAATAGGCTACGAAAATCTGACTAAATTATATGAGCATATTTAACATATTAAATTGGTAAATAAATATGGGTGAATGTGAATAAAATGTGAACAGCTATAATTATTTTTAAATTGAGATCCGAATTCTAGAAAGCTCTATTTTATAAGAAATTTAAAGTGTAAATATGTGTTAATCTATAGTATTTATTAATATACTTGTCCGTGTAGTTTAGATTATTGTTTCTTTGAGAATAGTGAGCACCTACCGACTTCCTTACTAGTAGTGTAGTCTAAAATTAACCTCTAGGTACTAGTTAGTTTGAAGCTGGTGATAAAACATGGATAGTAACGTAATTAGAAGCAAGGGCTGATTTATTATCCATTCTATCACCCTCAGAGGCACCATTTCACTTGGAGGACATTGTGACCATTTTAAAGTGCCTCAGTCTTTGTTGAATACGAAGGATCTTCAATTAAGTTGGAAATAGAACTCATTATAATTATAAGAAGACATCACCATTCCAGACGATACGGCCTCTGTTTGTAGACTGTAATAAATAGTTCAATCTAACATTTTTTTAAAAAAATATGAGTTTGAAATATTATTTAAATTTGCTTCCTGATAATTGAATATGTACATAAACATTTATTCATTCTAATCGTATTCTTTAAATATAAATATCTTGTTTTACATTAAAAAGCAGTAGATATTGTTTAATACATGTAAGATTAAATTTTTCATGGAACTTAAAAATAACGAGTTATCTGAACGTAAATAAAATATTCATAAATTCCAACTGGTCATTCATTTTAAAGTATACTTTGAAATATGAAAGATAAATATTAGATAATACGCATTAATTCAAATATAAATTTATATTCTAATGCATGCGAATAAAAAATATGAATCTCAAATCGAAGATAAAAATTCAAAGAAAGGGCACGCGCTGCTATAGAATTTCCCCTTTAAATAGAGAGCATTCTTTGTCTAAAAATGTCTGCCTTGACGCCAGATTTTCGTAGAAAAAGTTTCCTTTTTATGTAAAGTCACGGTCAGTACAGCTCTGGAAGGGAGCCAGAATAAATGGAAAGCCACGTCTTCTCCTTACTGACATTCGTCTAGCGAGACAGAATTGAAAATTCTATAAAGCCATTGAAAAGATAAATAAAAAAAAGTGGAAAAGAAATAACAGTTTCAGAAAATCTGACCCTGCAGCTACAGTGTGCATGGCATACGCGGAACCAAACGATATAGAAAAGCAATTCTGCAGCGACATCTGGCTTTTCAGACGAAAAAGTCTAGTGTTTACTTAGTAGGCGATTCTTGAGGCTACAATGCTCTCCTTTCTCTCTTTTACCTCAGGATTTATTTTAGCCTGTCCTCCTTCTCAGTCCAGACATATTCAACGTCCAAAGATTCCAACCGCAATTCCAAGATATTCAAAATATACGAATAGTTAGATATCACAAAACGTAAGAAAAGCTTTACCAGAAATTGGAATCCCGAAAGAAAAATTCCTGAAGATAAATATTTTCTGGTTTGTATGGATAACGTCACTTATATAATGCTTTACCTTTCTTTTATGGTTTGAGTTTGTTCATAAGGAAAACGAAACACTTTGTTTATGAAAGGAAGATATATGTATCTCATAAAATGCTTAGCGGTGAAATTTATTTTCCATGTGTTTGTTCGGAACTAGTGAAAAGGAATAAAACTCTCAGATGTTAATGGTAGCCAGCAACAGCAGGTGTTTCTCTTTTGAACTAGTTTTTTCTTACTTCTATTGTGGTTCTATTTACATTATTCGATAGAATCAGCAATTGCATTCACTCAGATTTCCAATCCAAGCCGGTAATATTATTTCTTCCCCAATTTCTGTCGGAATACGAGAGGAGCTCGCATTTTGGGGAAGGTATTCAATATATGAGGGTGAGTATGCAAACGAGATTCCGAGAAAATCATCATGCATTAAGGATAACAAATAATGTGGCGGAAGAAAAAGAGTTCGGGGATGAGTGTTTTTTATTTTTATTTATTTATTTTTGACGAAGAGTGATTCTTACAGGTTTCCTCTGATTCTTCTTTTTTATATAAAGTCTATCAAGTAGTGATTTCCTGTTCTACAGTGAAAATGTTTTTAAGAACTAAAAAAATGTTTGAATTAAGCAAAAACATCCAGAAAGAACATTTAATCACATACAAAAGAAAACTTTTGTTCTAAACAAAGCTTAAAGTTAATTTTAAAAATTCAAAAATTTAATTTATGTAAATAAAATTTAGTGTTAAAAACTTTCCATAGTTAAATTTCATAATTGAATAAAGTAGGATTAATTTTTTAATCAGCAAAAAATTACAAAAGTTTTGTTTTCTATATAATAAAACCTGAATTTCTTTTAAAAATTTGTAAAAAAATGCACACCAATTAATTTTAATTAATAAAAATATCAAATAAAAATTATTGTTACCAATTAATTTTTATTTGCTGATTAATCTTGATTTTATTCTTTTATTTATTGCAAATTATTTCCTTTTTACAAATTTATATTACTTTGTTAAAAATGCATCTGAAGTCGATAAAATATATTAAGTGATTTCTCGTTTAAAAACACATAATTTAAAACTACATTATAAACTCAGCACAATTCTCAGTTTTTGATTAAAAAATATAGGAATACTTTAACACACTTACTTAATACTTTAATATGGGGTAAAATCAACTAATAGTAAAGTTATATTTTCTTATATGATTATTCCTATTTCAGTTTTAAAAGACTCGAAAAAATGTTGCTATTTCACATGATGTTAATAATTGGAACTTATATATTAATATAATTTTTGTCAAATTAAATATATAGATAATTTTAAGAATACTTAACACTATTTAATTATTTTAATAAATCGTACTTTAGTTTGCAAATTATTATTTTGCTTTGTAAATTACATTCTTTCGTTAAACTTTAATTGAGATTTTAAAGCTGAATACAGTTAGCTGGTTTTGAAATCTATTAACAAGCTATTTTAAAATGCTAAAACATAACTGTTTTAATAAATGTACGGAATTAAACTAGAAATAAATAAGTTCGGTTCCAGTTTAACTATTGGATCTCTAAAAAGTATTTTGCCATATCTAAGTTCTTAAGGCAAATTGTGATTCAGTATTTTATGATAATAATTAAAGTTTCATCATCCTTTTATGCCGTCGATAAACTGTGTACCAAGCATGATTGGGAACTAAACACTGAGGGGGGTGCTTCGCGTTTGGCTGACCACCTAATCGGGACACATGCTTCACACCCAGGGCTCAGGAAACAGATATGGGCACTGTAGTCCTTGGTCCACAGAGGCTGTCGTTCTACAGAGTGTAAATTAGTTCAGATTAAAGTTTCAAAACAAGTGACCAATGATGACATGAGCAATTATTCCTATGTCGATTTACGATTTAATTGTACTACTGAAAGAAAATTTAAAAGAATTGGTAACTATTTGTGTGGTGGTAAGACCTGAATCGCCTTCTTTTATGTGGTTCTAAAGAAAAAAATGACTGTCAAACTATTTGATTCTATATATAGAGTTCTTCGACTTCAAAAAAAGAAGAAAAAGTGAACAATAGTTAACTTATTAGTGGAAGAAATATTAAATCAAAGAATGCAATTAGTTGTCAGGAAATTAACAGGGTCCAAACACATGAACTTTTAAGCAAGTCACCATCATCCAACAAATCTTAGTCACAAAACTCTAAAACAAAAATATCCTTATGAGCATATGAAGGCAATCTTAAAATCCCAGAAATTGCTTAACATTGAATATTTTTGATGAATAGCAATTGTTAAATTACCTAAAGAGAATCTTAAAATATAATCTCTCCTCACTTATCTATAAAATAACCATATCATGTCATTTAAATTGTTGCTTATGTACATTTTAACATATGAACATCATGCATTTTTGTATTTTAATATTCTAATTTATATATTTCTAACAAAATTACAGTTAAAATGAAAACAAACTGCCTTGTGAGAATAATGTTTTTAAAAAAAATTATATTTTATAGGAAACATTTAAAAAATGATTAAATTTTTATTAAAAATGGCATAAGCGCATAAAATTACCTACTATATTTAATCAATGTAATTTTTATTGTTTAAATATTTTGGAATTTTTTTTATGATTTAGTGTGGATACATTTTGCGCCTATTATTTTGTGTCTACAATATTATTTAAAATATTGCCAATTTTTCTTTTGTAACTGATTTAAGGAAATTTATATTTCTCATAGATGTTACATTAAAAAACTTATTTATATCTGCTAATGGTTTTGCTCAAATCTATTTATAAACCAAATGTTTTCTTTTCTGTTTTCATTGCGGGAATAATATATTTTAATATTTAATATAATTTTTTTTTTAATATTTCTATCAATAGAGAAATATTGATTTTCTAATCATCAAAATAAATCTTGAAAAAGCAAATCAGTAGGTGTTTTAATTCATAACTTTACTAATTACGTAATATTTAAATCAAATTATTGTTTTGAAGAAAAAATGCAAAACCACTTTTTATGAAAAAGGAATCAAAACCAGGGCAAGAAATAAAGTTACAAAAAATGAATGAAAATCTCACTCGATTATTTTTTCCACAACTAAACTGAATTAGATTTCTGTAGTTCTTCATTTTAGTTGATTTAATCTTCAAAAAATTCACTATTAATTTTAACCAGAAATTTAATTGATTTCATTTTTTAGAGTTTCGCGTTTTAGAAAATAATTAACACTTAAAATGTTACGTGCATTCTTGGTTAAGGACTCTTAATCCATTTCCGTTTATATTTATATGTTTAACGAAAAATATTAAATGTAATGCATTTTTCATGGAAAATAGGAATAGGGAATTTTTCCGGCTTAAAGGGATGTTTCCCAAATGAAAGGGAAAAATCTACCATTTGCTGAAGCAGATGTTGGCAAAAGATAGAAGACTATACCGAACAACAGAATAATTAAATGGAAGAATGTATAACGGGTACCCCATGAATCGTCCCCAAGTAGTGCTCATCTTCAATTGCTGTTAGAGACGGCTCATAAATCACAATCTATTCAGTAAAGTCGCTTTACATTATGAACATCAGAAACTCAATTGTAAAAGATATAAAGACATTAATGGGTTAAATGTCCCGATAGAATATCACATGCCATTACGAGTCGTATCTGGAATTGCAGCTATCATAAATTCCACGAAAGAGAATAATTCTTCTTGGATCAACTTTCGAATGAGCCATTGAGGTTAATTATGAAAGGTGATATTGCGTTTCATGCACCATTCGCTTCCTTCTATAAAATTGGATTAAACATTAATATTAGCTATCTATTATTGAAATGAATTCCAAGGTAAAATGTTAACTCGTCACGCTTAATGTTAATATGTCATAGTCGATGAATTTTTCAGTATTTTTATTGTAATCGCTTTACGGTATTAAAAAAGCAAATACGACAATAAACCAAATAATAATTATGATAAAATGTTTTTCAATAGATATTTTTATGAAAAGTGTAAGTAATTTACATTTAAAATCATCATCAGGAATAAAAGTTGTCAATCTTAAATTCAGCAATTGTTTCGGTCGTTTCTTTTATTTATTCAAATTACAATTTTTTTAATATGTAGTAGAGATACCGAAATTTATACTGATATAAGCAATCTATACGTGGAATCACTGTAACATAGTTGCAGAACAGCGCACAACTGGGAAAGGTTTTGGTCTCAATTAAAACGTGTAATAAACAAAGAAAGATGATGGGTGCTTCTGCCTTTTGCATGCACGTCTGATGTGTTTTGTGCTTGGAAGTTTTCCATGTTTCTCATCTTTCAACTCGTGTATATGGCACACTGTTTATGAAAAGTGTTCCCAAAAAGCAATTTGCGGATAAATTAAATTGTCTTACAACAGCATTAAGCTATCTACTTTGCGGGGTTAAACCATTCGATATATATTGTGAACTTATGGTCCGTGGTGTTCTAGATATTTACAACATGAGTTGAAGTCCCAACCCAATCAAAGATCCGTCGGGTTCGCTGGTAGCATCTAGAGCACATTAAGCATGTCGCAGTCGAATTTCTTCCAGGTGAAATGATAGCTAAGGGGGTAGCAAGTGAAGTCTGGGGTTCTCCTGCTTAGAACCTGCTCCTAAATTAGGAAGACCTACTTTCTTTCTTACAGTGGGACATCCACTGGATGCCAAACTATATTTGGTGCCATCACTTCCTTCCCTTGTAGTACTGAAAGCTGTAAATCCTTGTAACCGGGCATTATACAACATATTATGAACTATGGGATATATTTTATCAATTTTTAATCGTAATCAAGAATTTCATAAAATTTAACATGAAATTTGGCAAAATGCTTTATTATTTTAACGTCTTGGGTAATATGACGTATATGCTTATGCCTTATAGAAAATTATTTCGAAGTAGATAAGCCAACAATAAATTAGAGAAAATACACAATTAAGGTGAATTATATAAACATTTGAATTTTGGGCTTTTTTAATTGTTGGTCTTAAAATAGTTCTAATTTTAAGTTATGGTTGTTGTTTTGGTCTATATATAAGACTTAACGCGCTGACCTTTGGCTAGAAATAAACACATTAAATGGTAGAAGATATTCTTAACTATAAAACTTCTTATTCCATAATTGATATAATAAATACGGACATATGTATTTCGAGGAGTGTCATAAAAAATATCCATGAATTAAATAGATTAAAAAAATTGCAGACTTTTTGAGAAAATTACTTACTTAATTCTTTCTAAAGTATTGAAAAATTTTGCTTTAATTATTTTTTTTAATTTGGCTTTAATTTTTCAAGCAATTTTTAATTTTATTGCCAAAAAATTTAGCAATATATATATATAGATATATATATCTATCTATCTATCTATATATATATATATATATAATTTGTGCCATTTAAAAAGAAAAAACAGTTTTTTGCTTCCGATTCATTAACGATTGAATTAATTCTAGAAACAATAAAAAGTAGCATTTATATAAAACTTATTAACGGTACTCTCGATTCACAAGCTCTCACCTTAAGAAATTTTGGTGTGGTCAATTATCTTTTCTAAAATCACACGAATACCAATTAGACCAAAACCTATAGGTTACAGTGGATTCAAAATTACTGTAAAGTGCAAGGCAATAGGTGAGGTTTTGGCCAAAGGACTTACAATTCGACCACCAGCTCGACTGAAAAGTGTAAAGAGATGCCTTGGCTTGTAACGATAGATAATTAAATATGAGTCACTGTCATTTATAACAGTGTATGTAAATATATTTGGAAAGTATAAGAAAAGCTTCAAAACAGAAAATGAAAATAAGAATTTGATATTTATATTTCCTCTTTGTTGTATTAATAGTGTGGAAGGCATTTTTGTAAATTTCTTATGAAGCCTAAGAAAAAATATTTTTCATGTTTTGTATAAGGAATTATCCATCCCCATACAAAGCAAATAGTTAATGAAATCTAATAATTATTTTATTGTATATTTTTAGAACCTTTCTCCGCTAATTATTGAAATAAATAAAAAGATGTATACTAACAAAAGTAACAAAAACAGTTATTAAAAATTTTAATGTAAATATTAATTAAATTATAAAATGTGATAGTTTCTGTCTTTGTTTCTTGTATAATTCATCGTCAATTAATTGCATTTTAAAAATGAAATTCAATAACATGGCTTCTTTAATAATATAAAAAACTGTTGCAATGTATTTTGCAACATTGATAAAAGGGGTGGTGACTTTTATCAATAGATGATATTCCAACATACCACGAGAAATTCTTATAAATCTGGCCAGAAGCGTCTAGTCATTATTCTGATGTTCATTAGTGGTCAGGATCTAACTTTCAAACTTTCGATTGATAAAAGCAAGGTTTCAAAACCAGTTTCTGAAGAAGCTTTCGATTTTATAATTTCTTCCTGATTCGGTTACTCTTTCTAAAATATCAATCCCTCTCATTTTAGATAAGCTCCAATGTTTCCTGTCTGACAGTAAAAAGAAATTAAATTACGTAGTTAAATACTTATATTAATATTCCCCAACAAAAATAATGATATAACGCTAATGAAAATCAAGAAAACTATTTTATAAATGTTACTGAAGTAATTCATCGATATCCAAGCTAGTCTAACGTAAAAATTTAAACAATTTTCTAAAAACCACTGCATATTCAAAAACAAAATTAAAAATAAATATTTTTTATCTTAATATGAGAACTAAAATTAAAACTAAGTTGAAGTAGATCTAGGTGAACTAGTTATATAGGATAAAATTTTATGGCATAGACTGCCCAGAAATGATTGTAAGACTTAGTTAAATATTATCTAAAATACCAGATTGTGCGATGAAATTTTTTTTTATATTTTATTTATAAACATTAATAAAGATAAAAAAAAATAAACATGAGAAAAGTTAGCCAATTTTGCTAAAAGAAAGCAAGCTGTGGTATGAGCTCAGTAAATTTTAAATACCGTAATTTCGTAATTTCAAGAAAACGCAATGAAAATTTCTTTCAAGCATAAAAGCAGCACATTGAATGATTTGAACACTCAAATGACAGAAGGGAAAGGGCCATTGTGCCGAGGAGCTTGGAAAACTTTACCTCTGGGAATACTACTAGCGAATGTAAACATTCATACACGCAGAAACCAACAACTCTCATAAATTCTAGTTAAAGGTAAATCTACAGTAACCCTTCCGAATTTTTCTTTTTTTAAATTCTTGCTACTGTTGGCGATGAAAAAAAATCACCATCTTCGCCATTGAACTTTCTTTTTTACTTCACTTCGCTTCTGAAAAGTTTGCTAGACAATTTTTCCCACTTCAACTACCAAAAGACGAAATAAAAAAAGAAATATATAAAAAAAACAAAATCGTCTTTAGGGATAGAAGTAAATTGGGATAAAATGGGTCCACACAGAAGAATTTTTCTTCTTTCGAAGTTTTTTGTTCTTTCTTTCTTATCGTTTGCTCTACTGTTTCTATCTATTCTAATCGATGAGGAAATATTTGCAGTTACATAAACTTGCAATGTAGGCGTGAAGAGTTGCGCTCAGATGGAATAGTTTGCTTGAATCGTTTTATTTTATGTTATCTGGGTTTTTAAAACTGCTGAAAGCATGATAAAAAAACGCTTTGCTGTTAAAATCCTTGCAAAAAAAAGATAAAATCCAATTTTCTTTCTTGAAATATTTATTCTGGAATACTCTAGGCACACTTTGGTTGAATTATTAAATTGTATTTTGATATTCCATCTTGAAGAAAAATTTCAACAAGAAAGAGTCATTTTTTTAAATAAAAGAAAACTTAAAAATCAAACAAATTTGAAACTGTGGAACAAATTTAAATACATGTTTACATTTTATTTATATAAAGCTGTCATAATCCTGACTGATACTAATTTAAATTTTATTACATAGAACATTATGTTTAGCATTTATTAAATTTTTTTTCTTTCACATATATATATAATACAAAAATAACTATATATATATACATATATATATATAATTTATTTTTCTTCTCAGTTTTTTGCTAATTAATGTATATTGGATTTTATATTGCTCTATATTATTGAAGTTCATTGCGTAATTACTTTTATGAGACGGTCATCTCTTCATAATTACTTAATTTTAACTGTTAGTTAACGAAATTAGAATTTAAATAAGTGTCATTGACCTTCGGACAATTTCAAATAAAATTATTATAAAGCAGTAAGGAACATTTTTAACAGGATTAAATAAATAATAATTAACTTTCATCAAAGAGCAATAAAAATATAAATTTTTAATAATAGGACAAAATTTTATAAACTTACATATTACAGTGTAGTTTTTTCTTAACAAGACAGTAATTAATTTTTTAAAACTGAATTTTTTGCACTGTTGTTTCAACTATACTACTTCAATTAACATAAAGTTTGTGAAATATTTTCCAAAAATAACTCGTATTTCTAATAATTTCAATAGGAAAATAACAGTGTCTGTATTTTACAAACTACTTAAAAAAGAAATTTTATACAGAATTAATTTGAAATTTAAAATTCACTGCACGCATATTAACAAGCAAATACCTTATAATAAAACAAATCATATATGTAATATCATGCTTGTTACAACTGCTTACTGTGTGTGTTTGAGGATTTATTCATCATAAATTACAGTATTACAAAATGTATAAGACAAAAGTAAACGAACAGTTTTCTAATCATCACCGTTATATACTATGATATACAATTGTAGATGATTATTGAAAATACTCTTATTATTTAATAATTTATGCAAATAATAGTGAATTTAAAATAAGAAACGAGGAATTTAACTTAAATGTTTTCGTTGATAAAGGAAAAAAAATATAAATTATTTCGAAGGACCTATCTACATTGCACAATCATAAATCTTAACTAAACTAAAATAGAATTAAGTTATTTTGTTAAGTACAAACTATTTAATGAATTCCTTAGTTGGAGAATGTTGCCTAATTTAATCTATACATTGAAATCAATTGCTGTCCTAGACACTCTCTGTTTTTTTAGACCTCTTTCTTGTATTCTGAATAATACTTTACTTAAGGCATATTCAAATGAAACAGAAGGCAACTAACTATGAGGAAGTGCACAACTATGCCATCATTAAGGATGGACTGTTTCAAAGTATTTTTTAAGTAAATCGTTTTTTGAAATTTTTTTTGCCTCACATTTCATATAAATAGTAAGTTATAACCTAATAAAAAAGTATTCTCTTGTTGAGTGGGAAGACAATGCGAGACACACAGTTAATTTCCAAAAATCATCCTATAAGACTGGTTAAGATGTTCTTCTTTAGTATATATATATATATATATATATGATCCTCATCGTACTTAGTAGTTTTTTATATCTATTGTTTCTTCCTGAAGCGGCCTTACATAGAGCATGCTACTGTGTTTTTAAAGCTATAAGGCCTTAAAAATTCCTTTATACTAGAGATTCTTAGCCCACACTTGACTTACGTACAAGGATAAAAAAGAAAACATTCATAAATTTAGTATTTTATTATACAGACTTCACCTAAAAAACTTATTCGATTATTTTAAATTAGCCTAAATTTAATATACATACATATTTGTATAATACTATAGAACATTACATTAATAACAAAATTTAAGTTTTGAATTTGAACTATATTTTAATGAAATTTAAAATATTTTAGCATTTTTATTGAATAAATCAGGAAATTTCATTAATAATATTTCTTTGGGATTCAACCAAATCCTTGTAGGATAAAAGAAAATACACATGAGAATAGATCTAGACTAAATATAAAAAGAAATCGAAAAACTAGTCAAAAGCAAAATCTTGCTTTTGCCCGTAAATGAAAAGAAAATCAGAAAAACAACCTGAAAATAACGCGATAAAAATGAAAATAGTTGAGGTAACGGCAGTGGCATGTCCACAAAAACTCCTTTTCTTGAAAGATTTATTGGAAGATCTTGGAGAAAAATTATTTTCCGTCCAGTGAATGAAATTTTGAAAAAAAGAAACAAAAAGAATGGCTTGCGTATGTCAAACCTCAGATATTTTGTCATCGCCTCTTATTAAAAGTCTTCCTTTTTAACGTCTTCTTTTTTTAACGAGATGAAGCATTTCCAATTTTATTTATTTGCTTTAATACTTTTGGCGATAAGAGCTCTATTTTGTTCCCTGCTTTCAAAAACTTCCTGGTGCAGTCTGAGGGAATAAATTCCAACTTCCCATATCAGTTTTCGAAAAACTTATTTTTATAGCACAACAAACAAATGTGAAGGACGAAAAAATTAAAAAAAAAAAAAAGAATCTGAAATTGATACAAGTACTTTGGCATTGGGATTTAAAGAAGGTATTTTCGCAAGTAGCACAAAATATCCCGATCAAATGTCTGTTATCCAACGTTAGTTCTTTATTTACATATGTTTTGAAAACCACCTTTTGGACAAAATGGCTGTTACTAGGAATTAAAGAGGAATTTAGATTCACCACGGCTTTGTCCGAAATGCAGGGTGAAGTTTATGATTTGACTGTTGTAGAGTTTAGGTAACTCAATCTGAATGAGTGACAGAACAGTTATTCATTTTCCATGTGTGCTTGAATTTAAATTAAATTAGTAACTCTGGAGTGAGTTTCTGTAGTAAATTAAAGATTAATCACTTTTCCGCAAATTTTAAATTAAATTTAGCTAAAATTTGTATCATTATGTGGATTTTATGGATAAGTACGTTAAAATCATTTTTTAAAGATAGTAATTATCTTGAGTCGATTTTTTGTTTTGTGTTTCATCGGCAATTTATTACTTAAAATTTTTTTTATTTTATTATTTTATAATTTCTTTTAAAATTTCATGGTTTGAAACACCATTGGCCTTAAAATTTACAACATATCATTTAAAATAATTTTTTATTCTTAAACACAGATATTTTTTGTTCTATATTTCTACAGAGAGAGAGAGTATTTCATTGTCGATTAATTTATAATTTCAAATACATTTGTAGTTTTATAGCTTATAGCAGAATAGTGAAAATATTTGTATTCAAATGTTACAAAAGCAATTCATATAATATAATTTGTTTAAATAAATATACACAGATAGATAAATATAGCATATGAGAATTATTGCTATTTCTTTTTCATATATATGTATCTCACATTTTTACGCAAACATTACTGAAACATTGTAAAAACAAAAATGTCAATTAAATTTAAAATTAATATAAAAAGCTACTGATTTCAATTTTCATAGATAAACTTTAAGCAGTTCAATACTATCTCGTTTTCCTCATTAAAAATTATTCAAACAAAAATATTTTTGTGTATGAATGAATAAACATATTAATAAAATATCAATAACTAATTTAAATTTTTAGAATAGCATTTAAAATGTATCTACAATTGATTTTTCGGTTTTAATGCATGAGATTAAGTAGGAAACTGAAAATATTATTATAAATATAAATTTTATTAATTTTTTTTTCATTACAGGAGATTTTTTTTTTTTTTTTTTAGATCAAAACATAATTTTATAATATCTTAAAGAGATCATTGGCAATCCATTAACAAATCCATGAGCAGCCATTTTTTAATTTAATACCAAAGAATTGATGAAAAAAAAAATGTTCCCTTCCACAAACTTTTCGTATACATTCCTTGTATAAGCGAAGTATTAAAGGAAATCCAAAAGCTAAGCTCTATAACAAAATTAAGCATTATCTTTTCCTCCCCCTCCAGATTAAATGAAAAAAGAAAAACAAATTAATTTTTAAAAGGGAGGAAGCAGATTTGTTGCTTCAGGGGTCTCGAGAAAGCTCTTCGCAAACGAAACTGTAATGACAACCTATTGGAAATCGATTTCACGAGATGTGCAAAAGCGAATTTAACAGAGTGCGGGAAGGGGGGGTCAGGGAGGACTACATTAGTTGCCTCGTGTTCTCGAGCTGATAGAACACAGAACGTCGGTTTCCAGGCGATCAATTTGCCAGCAATTGTGTGAGCTCCGCTTCTGGAGATCAGACGAGGCATTGGACGTAAGTCGATAGGCCAATTAATTTCAAACCGAGAGACTACTTCCGATATCTATTTCCGTCGGCAGAAGATAAGAGGAAGTAGAAATCTTACAAGAAACCATCCTTTCGAAGTGGGCGCTGCTGCCTCCCCACTGCAACTATTGCAGGTGTCTTTTTGGTTCCCACGTATTGAGAAGTGCGTGGTATTGGGGTTGTCTGCAATCTTCTTCGTGGTTTGTATCCGTATAGATAGGTGTACGGTTTATACAGAAAGAAACCTATCTTTTGTTTCTTGGCTTCTTGGTAATTAAAAGCTGGCAAGTGAATAGTTTTCATTGGGAAGATTTCTGATGAAAGAGGAGGAAATCTCATGTTCATTGCTTTATTACTATTCATCTCAAATAAATAAGGGAATGACTGTCAATATTATATTTCATTTGCGAACATAAATGCCTGACTTATTCTTTCAAATTAAAACAAATACATAAATAATTGGATAATATTTTATGTACTATAAACTATAATGTATATATATATATATATATATATATATATATATATATATATATATATATATATATATATATATATATATATATATATATATATATATATATATATATATATATATATATATAATATTAATTTCTTAAAACGTTTGTGATATTTACAATTTAGATATTTTAATGAATCTAGAAATTATAATATATTACACATTCTGATGATTTAAGCAATTTTATAGATAGCTATTCTCATCATCAGGAATTTCGTATGGAGATTATTTTTTAATACATAAAATAAGTTAGCGTACATTCAAAATATATCTATTTAGAAACTCGTGAGATCTTTTGTAACTTTCTCTGCAAACCTAACAAATGCATATTTCTAAAGTACATACAGGTAAATGATTCAAAGGATGCATTTAAATTTTTATTATATAAATAATTATTTGTATATTTTGCCTGTAATAAAAGCATGAATTCAGTAAACCTGAATAATGTCAGCGTTATTTGCTTAAGCATTGAGAGATTTTTACCATCATCCAATACACCGTTACGAAGCAGCTCAACAGAAAAATATTTCAGGAAATAACTCAATCTTTTCTCTGAAAAAGAATGGCTCACAAATTTAATAAATATGAATTGCTTCGCATTTATAGAAATGATTTGTAAAATGCATAAGCAAAGAAGTCTAGTTTTGTATACTTAGAAATATGCAATCACTTGCTTAAAAGCTGGCGAGAATTATTCATTGCATTTTTTACGATGAAATTCAAAGAGAGAAATAAATGGGATGCAATTTTTATACGCTTCATTGCAAAATATAATCAACATAATTATCATTTTGAAATTAAAGTCCACAAATAATATTTAGGTACTTTTAATGTAAGATATGTTATATGATTTTAAAGTCCATATTTATTGCAGTTTAAATAACAATTTTAGCATTTAGCAGTTCTAATTTGTGTTCAACTTGATTTACTGCATTTTTAAATCTGTAAGTGATTTTATATATATATATATATATAGCACCTTTATTTAAATAAATTACTGTATTAGTATATCAGTCATAATTTATCGTAGTTTATTTTAAATGTCTGTACTTAAAATATATTGCAGATTTCCAAAATTACAAATATAAAAAATAAAAGTGTATAATTTATGAGCCGTCCAACAAATTCCAGTAATTTTATTAACGAAAGAAGAGTAATAAAGGAATAGATTAAAATGACTACGGATGAAAAAGGAACATCAGATTATGTCTAAAAATTCTACATCAAAATGGTATTATATTGCATGCCCGTAAAAAGAAGAAAATTTTGAAGTCAAAGTTAGACATGTATAATAATAATAATAAAATGTTAAATTTATACCTAATACTAATGTAAAAAATGCAGTGTATTTTTTACATAAGGATTAGTGGGTATTACTTTTATGTAACTAGGTTAAATCTGAAAAATATAAATTAATTATTAAATTTAAATAAAACAATTTAAACAGTTATCTACTTTGTGTTGTTTTCTTCAATTCAGGATACTTACTAAAACGAGAGTTGAAATCCTTAGCTTAATTTTGTTTCTTCAACAGCAGGTACTCTTGATAAAATCAAAATCAAATACTTGATATCCAAGTTTACGCATCGTTTTCAGAGTGTTATTTGATACAGGAAAATTATAAATAATTCAACTATTTCTGTCTCATTTATGGTAAACAAAAGCAACGACATTCTTTTCAAGTTAAACATAAAAAATGAAGCTAAAAAAAGAATGTGAGTTTGGACGAATAAGTTCTGTTCCTTGAGGAATATCAATCTCTCTTCAGTGACATCGCCGAACAAACACAAGAAAAGAAACAAATAAATGGTCTTGATAAACAAACGTTGAGAAAAAAAATGACTAAAGATGGCGTCTCAACACAAGAGTAAGGAAACTTTGATATAGACCATAACATTAGAATAAATTTTAGAAAGAAAGAAAGAAGAGTTGACGAATGAACGTGAAGATGAATAAATGGAAATGCAGTAGCAACAAAGATAATTTTCTTTTCATAATAAATGTTTTTAATCCCTTAAGCTCTTCGCATACATCAACTTTTTAAATAAGAAAGTTATTTACTTCATTATGTTACTGTCAGGAAAATAAACATGATTTGATTAAGAATGCTGAAAATAAATGTTAACATGTCCATATTACAAATAAAAAAATTAAAGAAACAAAAATTAAAAAACAAATAAAAGTAAATTTTATAATGAAATACGTCCCAAAAAAACCTTGCAATTTAAAAATGAGACTATGCATATGGTATTTTTAATGGCTTATTTAAATTTTAAACAATCTTTTATGCTTCCTTTTTATTAATGAAACGAATAATTGAAAATATTGGAAAAATGCATATAACAAAAAATTCAGCTTCTAAAATGTGTTGTTTAATTTATAAGAGTAAAATTAAAAATATTTTCATAAAAAAATGCAAAATCAATCTTAAAAATAACCAAGCATAATGTAAAAAACGATTCTAAATCATAGAATAACTATTTAATGAAATATAAATTTAGAAAATAAACTAAATTAGGAATAACATTCAATAAGATTTTAAAACTTTACTTTCCAGAAATTTTATGCAATTATCAGATTTATAAAGTAAATACATAAACTATAGCAAACTACAAGACTGTTATACAAAAAAATATGTGGTCGAATAAAGGCTTGCTTAAGAAAGAAATATAAACTATCTGTTTATTAACGGGTAGTTGTAATATAAGAAGTTGTACAGATATTAAGTAATTTAAGTAAGACTTGGAATTCTCATTAATACAGTGCAATATATACTTTAATTAAATGCTATACTTTAAATTATTATTTATACATATTAACTTTTTTCTCAGTATAAAAGTGTTTCTAAAATTCCCAAATATTTAAAACCAAACAACTAAATTTTTTAATAAAAATGTAACTTTAAATAAATTTGATGTCCCAATTATTGTTTTAAACTTGAGATATAATCTGATTCTTCACCTTGATTCTCAGATAATTATTTCTTAAATTTTAATTTTGAATAAATTAAGCATAAAGTTTTTTATTTCACAAATGTTAGAATAATATTTTAATAATCTTCAAAGAGTTGATAAATATGTGATTCAAATTAAAGTTAAAATAATGTTAAATAAATGAAATTATTGAATTTATTTGCAATATTATCAATTAATTTAATACGTAAGATTAAGTTTCAAATCTCTTTCTCCCTCTATAGTTCCAAATTAAAATTCTCGTATAGATTTTTTAATCTAAAAATTCACAACTAAAAATAGCACAATTGAATAGTATTAAAACATGCTTAAAAATAATATTATAGCGCAAATTTTGGTATTTCCTAGTACTATTGACTTTATTTATTATATTTCCTTTAAAGTTGAGGGGAACTTTAACAAATATACTTGTTTTAAGGTACCACATAGAAATCAGTTCTTTCAAAAGTAATTTACTTTCTATTAAAGGGTTATTTTTTTCTATTAAGAGCTTTTTCTTATGGAAAGGATTTATCCACGATAAGTATAATATAAAAGAAAACCCGATTTTAACTCGTTTTAAATCTTGCATCTCGTATAAAATCATTGTGTTGCTATATTTTTCTTGTTATCGAAAAGGAGGCTCATAGCTTATTAGTAAGTATAAAGGCACAGATGCCGTGAAATCTAACATGCCAAATTCTGAGTTTGGTGATATTTTTGGCATATTTTCTTGTTTATCTGGCGGCCTGACTTTCATTAAGTCATGGAGATGGAGACCTATAAGAACTATGTAGAATATTCGATTTTGGCAACCCTAGTCATCGTCAGACGTCACAATACGTTATTTTGGCAACATTTCTTCATCGCCGAAAAATTCAAAATTTGGCTTGATGAATTATACGACAGCTGCGCCAAATATAAATTAGAAAATTATACAAAATTAATTAAAAAAAAAAAAAAAAAAAAAAAAAAAACATTTATTTTCCAGAATTTAATGTACAAATTTTCAATTTCTTTTAAGTTTTACCATTATCAATTAAAAATCAGAAACCTTTGTGCTATATTTTAACAGAGATTAATTTTAATATTAATAAAATTATAGAAAGTCAAGCTAAATTATTTTCAGTAAAAACTACAAATCAATAGGAAGTTAAAATAGCGATTTCATTTTAACAGAGTTATGAAGTGGAATATATGTAGTTTAATCACTTACAAATAGTTGAAATAAGCAGTTTCAACTAATTTGAAATTTAATTGCTATTTAATTTTTTGGCTTTTGTTTATAATGATGCGATAAATAATAAAAGTAAACAATATAAAAATTAAGCTAAAAAGAGTTTCATAAAAAATAATAAAAAATAGAAATAATATTAAAAATAAAAAATATTACTAATTTTTTGTCATATTATCAGCTTTAAACATTGAAAGAAAATTAGATTCTGAGTACAATAAGCTTTTGTGAACTATTTTAGAATTCCATGTAAAATTCTAAAGATATTTATAAGATAAATGATTTTTAAAAAAGATAATGAAAATCATACAATTGAAGCTAAATCACTAAAGATAAATGCGTAAATATGTCGCTATATTTCTTTATACTCCATGGGAGACTGTTTATTGCTTAATATCAAACCTTCAACCTAAAATTTAATATTTCTCCATTCTATAATGTTTATATTGATATCTATCATAAAAATATTCTTTAAGAAAAGAGGCAAATGAAATCTTACTTTATACTCTTAACTGTCTTGAAATATCCTCTTAACTTTATTCATTTATTTTTATTTCTATTTTTCATTTATTCATATTAAAGAAAATTCTCCACTAAATATTTCAGTATAAAGGTAATTCATTCCAACATTTTCTTTCAAATTTTTTAAAAGTTTTCGCTTGATTTCCCAAAACTGTTTTTATCTCGCGATCGTACATGAATAGAAAAGGCGAATAAAAATTATAGAAAGAAAAAACTTTCTTTTCATAAATCTTCCGAAAATCATATTTGATGTTGGAAATCATCCCACGAGACAAACATAAAAATGAATGGAGGAACATATCGATTAAATGCAAGATTGAATATTTTCGCATTTTCCTTTTTGAAGATGACTACATTTTCAGATAATATAAAAAGACACTCAGTTTCATGCTTTTAAAGTAGATTTTGCCACCAAGTCTCTTTTGTTGCTTTATCAATATCACCATTTTAAATTTCTACTCAATTAGAATTAATAGTATAAAATGATTCATACTTATAGAATAAGTATCATAAATTATTTTTGTGATGAAGAAGAAAATCAAAGATTCCTATCTTACTTTGATTTTACAAGTAAAATAGAATATATATATATATATATATATATACATACATACATACATACATATATATATATATATATATATATATATATATATATATATATATATATATATATATATATATATATATATATATATATATATATATATATATATATATATATATATATATATATATATATGTATGTATATATATATTTCGTGTCACGATGTATGTTCGCGATAAACCGATAAACTCAGAAACTACTGAACGGATTTTGATAAAATTTTGTAACCATTTATAATGTGGTCCAACTTAAAATATAGAATAGATTTTATCTTAATTATTGATCTCAATATTTATTATTGTCAATTAAATGTGTTATTATTATACGGCATTAGTATTTATTTATTTATCGGTTAGTTCTGTAATTTCCTAATATATGGCGGCTTAGCATCTAAGTTGAATAGGTATTCGGCAGATGGCGTCGTGTTTATATTTCTAGATTATAGAATCTTCGAGAATTAACATGCGCGTGCAAGCGCGGTGTTGAATATAGAATTTACATATATTTTCATGATGTATTTGACCGATCATATCATGAACAGTTTGGGTTCACATATTTTTCATCTGAATTATAGTATTTGTTTGATTCCAAGTCAATTTTGTTTATGTTATCAACATACTATAACAGTTTTTCGTGAATTACAACTACACTCAAAATCCAAGGCCAAGTGTATCACAAGATTGGGTCATTAATTCCAATACCTAATGATGATCCAAATTTATTTAATGGGCAGTTGTGAGGAACGCTTGACAATTCGGTGCAAGCATGGTTTCATCGAACAAGCAGAAGAGAGAGCAGTTGTATAATCTTTGGAAATTTTTTTGAAAATTATAATCAACTTATCCAACTATTTAGAGGAGTATCACCTCAATTAAGAAATGATAATTATGAAATCGTCATCAAAGCCGACAAAGTACCATCAGGAAAACACGCTGGCAGGTTCAACGTGCCAACCGTAGATAAAGCTGCTGTTATTACGGTTGGTGATCCAGTTAACAACATAGACCTCGAAATCATACGTCGAGACAGCACTGTTCATATAATTTCAGATCTTCATCGTTTGTATGACGCACTTCAGTATCCCCTAATATTCTGGCAAGGGCAGGATTAATATCACATCAACATCAAACAACGTGATCCAATAACTGGTATGTTTAATAATCTATACTATTTAATTCCTGATTTTGGTGATTTTAATTTCTTACTCTTAATTTTTCTAACCATTTAATAACTCAATTTTTTAGGTTGTGAAATCAATAAAAAAGTTAGTTCAATGAACTACTACGCGTATCGATTGATGATTAGACTTAATCAAGATAATTATATCCTTCGATATCGACAACTATTCCATCAATACTTTGTGAATATATTCGCTAAGATCGAAAGTGAACGTTTAAAGCATATTAGATACAACCAGGCTAAATTAAGATCAGAGAAATACATCCTTTTATGAGATTCTATCATCGGAAACGTCGATGAAAATTTAAAAGCCAATGAAATCGGAACTGCATGTATTTTACCTTCAAGCTACATCGGCAGTCCACGGAGCATGGCAGGAATACATACAAGATGCGATGATTTATGTACGTCATTGATGATTTATGTACGTCATTGATGATTTATGTACGTCACGATGTCGATGAATTAACCATTTTTAAAAAAATTAACAGCTGATAATAGAAAGGTCTTTTGTGATTCATTAAATGCTGTTTGAAAAATTCAATCAACTTCTCAGAAAAATGTTGTTTAGTTTAGGTACTGCAAAAATTTTCGAACTTCCTGTTTCTGCCAACCAAATCTATTAAATATAGCTGCTCTGTAAATCTGAGCCATAATTGAGAGACAAAGTTGATATCCACGGTGGTATTCTCTTTTCCACATCTCGTAACATTATTGGAAAGACATTGCAATTTATGGAATGTTAAGCAAACATAAGATTTCTCATCAAGAAGAGCTGCGTTTGGGATAAAATATATAGCCAGTAACCTCCCGGATAAGAGATCAACGAACTTTATTATAAAAACATCAAGACCATAACGAAATTTGATGAATAAAATTACAATTCGATCTTTTGAAAATTCAAAGACATCGTAATAATATGAAAATCAAGAGTCTTTTTATCTGAACTAAACGGCGTTACAAGCCCAAAGAAAAGATTAAAAATGTAACTAATATAAAAATAAAGTATTTGTAAGAAATGAAAATAAATATTTTATTGACGTCATGCCTGAAGTTGCTTTTCAAAATCAATACCTGGAGTTACTCTGATGAACATTGAGCATGAATTGACTCATCTGATTTTTCGCCTATAATCCTGATTAAGCTATTTTCAATGCTTCTTTCGAAAGAAATAAACAATATACTATAGGACTTTGAATAACAAAGAAAAAAAGTAAAGATTTTAATGTTGTAACGCAGTATTACCGAAGCGATTTTTAATTAGGAAGTAAGGAAAATTTAATGGAATTACTTAATACTAGGCAAAAGTAATGTTTCAATTGTTAACTGGGAAGAAAATTCAATATAATTAGATAATGATACAAAAGAGGTAATAATACATTATTCTTAAGGACAATAATATTCTATAAAACCTACAATTGACGATCAAAATTGAATGCTAATTGATCGATTGATGTGTATGAATGGAAAGCGAAATGATTAAAATTTCAGAGGAGTGCTTCATTCCGGAGATCCGTCCTTAATTCTAAAATCTGCGTTCAACCATTTCTGCCAATGTAATCAAGTGATGGCATCGATTCTGTCCAAACGTCAAGTGATCCTTCGATTTAACTTCCTCGAATCCTTTAGGCCAAATGCATATCTGCGCTCAAACTACGCTATATGTTATATTACGCGAGGCATTGATGTGTTAAAGTAAATAGACTAAATTAAATCGAATGTAAGTTACGCGCTCTAAATGTATAATTTCCCCTATTTTATGTAGATAAGGATACCCAGATGTGATGATTTCATATCCATATGGATATATGAAAATGAATGATTTTGTAATTTATTATAATTAAAATGTTTTCAGCAACATCATTTTTGTTTCGTAAATTTTAACTGGTTTCATAAGTAAAATTGTTCAAATGATAAGATAATTTTTAAATAAATATTATTTCGTAAAAGTGTATACAAAAATATTCATTGCTTTTGTGAACATGTCCAAAAGAATATCCTTCCACTCAAAATGTAATTTTTTAATGGCTGCGAAAGTCTATTTAATTTTAAAAGATATATATATCCTTAACTGATTTATAAATGAAACTGAAGTTGTTGAATGCGGGATAACAATAAATATTAGCCTATATATTTCACTGACATGTAATTGATGCCATTTTAGACATTATTGACTTAAAAGGTAGTGTGAAAATAAGTTGCTGCTAATTTCAAAGTAAGTAAACAAACATATCCTTTTCCTGTAATATATTTGAAATGGAACCAACACTAACTCATATTTTACATCACCAAATATAAGTTTGTAGTTATACTACAAGTGATAGTGCACAGTCTACTCCCATGCTCTAAGTCTGGAATTAGGCTCTAACAGTTTGGCGAATGCAGCCGGGTGAGAGCCTTCGTAATTTAGAAGCAGGGACCAAGGAGAAAACCTTCAATACTTGACCTTCCACTCCAAGAGGTATCATTTCACTTGGAGGATTTTGCTATCACGACCCATTTAACATTGCCCAGCCGTCTTTAGAGGACAGGCTGGTTAAGTAAGTCAGACTTCGAACTAATTACCTTCCGATCGTCAGAATGACATAGTATACGTCTTAGAAACATTTTTCATGCCAAACCTAAAAGTTTAATTTCCAATACTTAATTAAATTCGTCCAAAGTTTTTTTTTCTGATATCAAGTAAACTTCCCTATGCAAAATGTCATCTGCATATTCACTAATAAAATGCCTAGGTTATTGGAGACAATCGTAAAGTATTGTTTTAAAAATGTTATTAAAATTGTTTATAGTGTATGTTTGATTTATATTGGTGGGATATTAACCTAAGAGAAGCAATTCATAACAAAGTTTTTCAAGAAAATAGGTGAAATATTAAATATCTTAAGGAAATTCGTTTTTAATACAAAACACGTGAAAAATTCCTAACGTATACATAAATCCCTTTAATCCTTCAGCAATATAAAAAAATCAAGATACCGTTAAATTAAAATTCCCCAATATTTTTTTTTAAATAAAGTGAACGAAAAGTCTTTTTTTATTTATTTCTAAACATAAAAACTTCATATCTGATACTTAACTTATAGTCCAGAGGCCTGGAGTAACCAATCGTAGCCGGAGTTGAAGTAATGCCGGCCGTTATCGCGGGCGATGCCGAGGCGGAGGTCCAGGAATGAGAAAAAGTTAGTTCCATTTAATCTCTTATTTTTCCCTTTTATCTCACGACGACCGATAACTCCTGGAGAGTTCTTTATCGAAGACTGCCCTGACAGCTTTAGGGGACCAATAAGTCTCCGTCGGAAAATAGCCCCCCTATCGATCTCCGAACATTCCAAGATACCTCGAGAAAAGATTTCTTCACTCAGACATCTTTCTTCAGATTCTTACTTCTGTTATTCTTTTCATCCTTCCTGCGCAAGGAAGAATCTATGAAACTAGCTGACCTGGTTGAAAGTAGAGCTTTAACTTAATGTGTGGTTAAGAAATTTAAAATGGACATCAAAGTCTATTCCTTCGGGCATGAATTGAGTGATAGATTGTTAAAGTGAACTAGAGTTATTTCTTTTGTAAGTGGCAAGAAAATTATTAGTTTTTTCTTTGTAAATATAGGGAGAAATGAAAAAAATTGCCCTTTCCTATCAATTTTTGCGAATTAAAATTTTAGACAAATATGTTTTAAAATGACTAAATGAGACACTCAATTGCAGCTTTTTTCATATTTTTTTTAAATAAATCACCACTGAGAAGAATTGATAGTTAGACAAACCTTATGCTACAGCTATGTTGGTATTTGAATAGTTAGCGCCCTAGTCTTAAAATAAACAGCTTGTCGATTCAATTCCTATTTCTAAATCGACTCAAAACATAACTTCGTGCAACAATTTTTTATTTATTTTACAGATACGTACTTATAACACTTTACAACTATGTCATAAATATTACGAATAAATTAATAGGATGAAGAAACAAAGGTATATTTCTGTACAAATTAGTTAAAGTTATAGTTATATTTTCAAACAAAAAATTAAAATCAATATTTTTTTAATAGAAGACAGTAATAAAATGACTCCAAAATCACATTAAATACTCAATAGTCAATGGCATAAACGTATATGGACTATTGAGCTGTTGGCGTAATTTTGAAGTCGATTTTAAGACTAGAGTCATCAATTTTGAATTCAACAGTTAGTGGATTCAATTCCTGGATCAGAATAAATATAACTTAGTTGGAATATATTTAAAACAATAAGTCTCATCTAAAACACCTTTTCCTCTCGCGAAAAGTGTGACCTTAAATTATTTTGTCAAGCATTATAACTATGCAGCTTTACGCTAATTTAAACTTATAAAATCCATAAACTTCTCTCATGACCACATTTGCGGAATATTTTATAAAAATTCAATTAATTAATAATTAAATGTTCTCAGAGTATTAAGCAAAAATTAAGGAACTGTTCATTCGTCTGCTCGAAAAGGATTTTGGAATCATAAATATGTGTTAAAGAATTGGGAATTATTGTTTAAGGCAAAAGAATTTGTAAAAGCTCGTGTATGTCCTTAATTATTTTTATTTTGTTATCAGATACTGAATACTTTCCCTTTTGCCTTCCCAAACTACCATAAAATTATTTAATATATCAATCAAAATATATAAATGTTTTCAAGGTTTAAAAAACAGTTACCAAAATTCATTAATCTCTCATCGAGACTGAAACTTCACTGGTAAAAAAGATACTTATTTTATCAAAACAATTATTTACATTTATATCATTTGAAAATAATGTATATTATTTAATTATAATTTATATTATATTAATATAAAATTATTAGAATATAATAATTAATATCATTTAAATCTTAAAATTGAAAATATTAAAAATGACTTAAATAAATACAACTTAAAAGTTCCACACCATTATCACAGATTTTTAAGTTATCCATGGAGAAGAAAATTCAATAAATTAAATATAAAGTTTGTTTTGATGTGTATTTAGTAATTGACCTAATATTTTTATCATTAATGACATGTAGTTATTAAAAGTGGAGTACATTTTTTATTCTTATGTTCACATTTTGCTCTTTTAACAAAAATCCTAAATTTTGTAAATTGAGAAGCGAGAATTACATTTACAAAAAATATGATTTTTGTTAAAAGCAGAATTTCTTCAATCTTAAATTTTGTTGCATTGAAATTCTATATTCTTCATAGTTTTTAAATTTCTCATAATTCTTAATAAAAAATAATAAATAAAAATCATCTAAAAAGATACATAATAATGAATACTGAATATTTTAAGCGAGTTAAATAAAAATATTCGTTAAAACTGTCTCTGAAGAATTCAAAAACTGCCTTTAAATGATGAAAAGTTATAAAAAAATATTATAATTAAATATTATTTTTTCTAAATGATACTTTATTATGTTTATTATTAATGTTTATAATTTTTTCTAAATGATACTTTATTATGTATATTATTAATGTATATTTTACGCGATGTCTACTAATTTCAAAATATTGCCAATAGTTAAATAAATATTTCTAGAAAATTGGTATAAATATATATATATATATATATATATATATATATATATATATATATATATATATATATATATATATATATATAAATATATATAAATATATATATATATATATATATATATATATATATATATATAAATATATATATATATATATATATATATATATATATATATATATATATATATATATATATATATATATATATATATATATATATATATATATATATATATATATATATATATATATATAAACACACACATTACAATTTGAATTTGAAATTTGACCAGTCTAATATCAAATACAATCAATTATAAAAGCAGCAAATAAACTTATTAAATTCAAAAGCCTCAAAAAATTTAATCTTGAGAAATACTATAAATCATTTATTATTTTTCAAAATAAAGGGATTTCTTTTTATGTCAAACATATTTGAAAAATATTGCATGCATTAGAGATGGAATTCTCAATTAATACGAAAAAGCATGGAGTCTTTGAGTTTACAAGTATCAAAGAGTCTATGGCTGCGAATGATATGAAATCAATATAACATATACTATATTGGATATTATGCATCATTAATATTTGGTATATATTTGGAATATCATTACATAGAAGCTTGGAACACATGGGGATAAAATATTTTACGCGATGTATACTAATTTCAAAATATTGCCAATAGTTAAATAAATATTTCTAGAAAATTGGTATAAATATTATTTTTCAAATATATGCCTGAAAACAAATGATGCTGATGCAAAAATGATATTTTTAATAAGCGAGCAAATTTATTCCAAATTATAGGGAAAATAACATAATTTAATGTATATATGTATACGAGGGACGAGAGCTGTAAATAATGTAATGACAACATAGCTATAAGTCAATTTTTATTGAACTTACAAGTACAATTGCATTACATTCCTTCTATATAATTACCAGCAAAGCTTATAACGTTTTGCCAAATGTCGGAAAGCAGCTGTAAACCAGTGGCAAGGTGTTGATTTTTGATGTGAGTGACCGAGCGCCCCACTGCGAGGAGTACAGATGAAACGTTTTAAAACCGGTGACTTCGGACGGGTTTCTTCAACTTTGGAAACAGATCGAAGTCACAAGGACTCATACCAGGTGAGTAGGGAGGCTGTTCCAGAATTCTCCACTGCTACCATCGCAATAAAGAGTGACATTTTTTGCGACATGGCAACGAGCGTTGTCATCCAATACGATAGGGAAAATATTGTGTAATAAACGTGGACGTTTGCGCCGTATAGTCGGACGCAGATGGTGCTGTAAAAATCGGCAATAGTAATCTGCGCTGCCAAATTGTCCTGCAAGTAAAGTATGTGTAAGAATCATACCCCGTCCCAGTCGTATGCCACAATCAACATAACCTTCACCCGATTGGGTTGCTGTCGAAATTTCTGTGGACGCGGTCAACCTTGGTGACGCCATTCAGTTGATTGACGCTTTAATTCAGGCTCATAGGCTCGTGCCCACGTCTCATCAATGGCGTCAATACTCAGGAGAAATCATTGCGTCTCCTTCATTGCGGCATCTCTTCTAGTGGGTACAAGCCAGTGTATACCGGTGCCATTTCTGTACTTTGGTTAATCAATGTGGAATTCAGAGGGAAGCAATTTTCCTCATATTGAGGGATATCTCAATGCGCCACACCGTTTGATGACTCAGACCAACATCTAAGGATAATTCTCGGACAGTCCATTGGCGTAAGGAGATCGCTGAGGGTGTCAATATGCTCTTGAGGAATTGGGGGCTGACCTGTGCGTTGCAAATCCGCAATATCATTCCGACCCGAATGAACTGCTTGAACCATCAACCAACCATCCCCATCGTCCAAGAGATTTTCCAATTCGTTCAGTGACTACCATAATAGAAGAGAACAAGAACACTTTCTGATAATAATGGTAAATTTTTGATATTCTCGTCATGCATAAGTTATAATATGTTTGTATATTCGAGGAAGAGCAGCATAACATAGGATGCAAAGTATTACAAATTTATTGAATAATGAGTTCATGAGAACCATTTTGAGTTTAGCATTCAATAATCTCTGATTTAAAGAGAATTGAACCCAATTGTGATTTGCCCTGAAACTTCCTATAAGAATTCTTCATTCTAATATCTTACACTCTCTATATGAAGGATAGTTTATGTTTCAAAAATATTTTTAAATATTTATGGTGTTAATGCCACGTAGAACTGCATCAGATCGTCCGTGGTATATTAACACTATATAAAATATATGTACCACCATCTTTCCATTTTATTTCTAAATTAACATATTGGTATAACTTATTGGTATTACAAGACATCTACCCAATATTATAATAAAAACGAACATATTCTGGATATAATTTTCAGGAAATCAAACAATATTCAATAATAAAATCAAATTCTTATGAGAAAATGTAATGGAATCATGCTGCTGAAAAACGGGCAACAGTATTTTATTATGACATTAACTAAAACTAAGTTATTCATCATCAAATTAATTACTAAAGTCCAAAGATAATTTATCCAGCAAAGAGAGAGCAAATTAGTATTCATGTTTATTACATAATTCATAAATTCTCTGGCAAAAGTTAAGATTTATTTAACTTAGATGACTTTTTAATTACAAATAACTAAACTTTGGATGAATGGAATTTCATTCTGCTAACAAAACTCTTAATTGATGGCCAAAGACGTAGCGAATATTATACAATTGCATTTTTATGAAACAGAAACACATACAAAATATAGTCGAGTCTTCATTTATAGAAACTGTTGTGAATGAATGAATGAATGATATATGTCCAATATATGCACAGTTTTCTTTTTATCTCTCTTTCAAGAGAAAAAAAAAAAGAAATAAAATTTAAACATGCATTGGCGACATTGTTTCAGCCGAGACGTCTCGTTGCTATTGGAGACCACAATTTCTGGACCATTGAATATCATCCAAAAACTACATCTACGAAACGACGATTTCAAAATATGAGGTTCATTTGTTGAGAGGGAGTGGGGGGTTGCAGAATAAGTGGAAATCTGCTTTTCCCCGTTATGAATAATTCGGTTAAAATTTCCACTAAGGGAGCAGTTTGTTTTCATTTCTCGATGAGGATATTTTCTTTCTGAGTTTGAAACAAACGTTAAAATATCTCGTTAGTCTGTCGAGTTAATAAAACTTTATGGTTTATTTAAAACTAACTACTTCCTCAGTATAATTTTATAGGGGGGGCATTGTTTAACCGGAGGGGATAACGCAATCACTAGGGGATCTTTTGTTTATACATATTTCTGGTAGAAGTTGTTTTATTTCGAGTTCTGTGATTTTATTTCATTCTCCTGTCAAGGGTTTGGAAAGAAAGTTAAATTTATAAGTCTATTCCTTCATTTACGATGAATAAAATATTAAATTGTAAATTTTTAAATCAGATTCTTTTTTAATCAATAACATATCTGAAAAATAATTTTATGGTTAGTTATAGAATTCATGTATATATATATATATATATATATATATATATATATATATATATATATATATATATATATATATATATATATATATATATATATATGCATCGTATCATTCAAATTTACAGTACGCAAGAAACGTTAAATTCCCAAAATGCATGCAACGAATAGATTTCAGTTTAAAATATTTATGCGCAAACGAAATATCACATATATTTTTCCTTCTGTTAGGCGTAAATGTAAACTTGAAACAAGAAAATTGTTCATTATCGAGTAGAATTTTACGCTAGAAATATTTATACCGAAGAAATAAAAATTATATTGTTCATACAGGAGTTATGTAACTAAACATAGTGAATTTATTATTTGTTTGTCCTTCAATCCTTGATTTCCACTTTAACATTTAGATTTTGTTTCAGAAATGAGTTAATTTTAGAAATGTAGGAGTTAGATCGTGTTTAATTTTGTGAACTTTAATTTTCCCGTTTGGCAACACCAAGTTTTGTTGTTATACATTAAAGATTAATTTGTTTTAAGAATAAAAGAGAAAAATGGCTAAGATTCTATTTCTAGTCTAAAGTATTTTATTTCTCGAAATAAAAAATTCAAATGAATAAAGTATCTTTCTTTATCTTATAAATAGTAAATAACAAACACTTATTTTTTTCGAGACGTAACACTTTATACGTCAAGCTATGAATTCGATTTTGGTAAAGCAAATATTATTTGTTATTTCGATCTTTCAAAATTGAACACTAATTTTATAAACTCCTTATGAATTTTTTTACTTGAATCACTTGTTGAGATTGAAAGATTTCATTGAATAAAATAGATTTCTAAGCTTATTTAAATGATCCGTAAAGATCTCATTACTCATGATCACCTTATCTTTAACTCTTCATTGTTATCTTGATGCACGGCACCATTTTTTGAAAACAATATTTAAACTATTAAGGGAATTTGATTCTAAAACAATCTTAAAGACCTAGACAGTGATTTTTCAAATCAAAAACAATAAAAGTCTTGAAATAACATTTAGATATCACTCGGTAAATCAAAGATTATCTCTTTCTTCGGCATAATATTGCTTAGAATGTAAGATTCTTGGGTATGCCTCTTATCAGGAACCATTCTTGACTAATTGAAAAACGTAGAAAAAATTTAACTAGATTTCAAGTCAAACTAGATTATCAGTACATATTCTCAAGTACTAGAATTTGTACTTCATGCACAAAAAAAAAAAAAAAAAAAAAAAAAAAAAAAAACAGAAGTTTTGAGTCTAGATAGAAAAACAAGAAATTTTCTGTTGATGTGCGATTGTACTGGTTGATTCTGCTTAGCTTCTTAAAAATTTTGCTTGTTATAATTGTGGAGCACATATTTGATTCTGTGGCCACTTGCTTATTCTTTCATTACTCTGACAAACTTTTCAGGCATCTTCTCCTAAATATTTTCCAAGTAGACAATATCCACTTTTCTTGTTATCATACCCTGTTTATAATGACTTTCTTTGCACCATGAATACTCATTGTCTTGGTCAAAAAAGGAAGAACAAAATGATCAAAAATAAATTATCATTTTTTATAGTCCGGTCTATCTTCTGTTATTCAAAATGAATACAAGTGTTTGGTGTACAGTCTTAGACTACTACTAGATTTAAAAAAATCCGGCACTGAGTTATGTAATGATATGAAACCCCGGGTTGCGCTGTTATTAACAGTTTCACTGATTTCGGTGTAGAATCGAGTACACCTTGGTTTGGCGATAATATTCAATTTCTGGTAACCCTATCTTCGCATAGTGTTTGTATAGCAGCCATTATGTTTATCACATCTTGGCTTCAAAAAGTCGCCCTAGAATCAATGGGTAACCGATTGTGAGCTTTTCCGTTTGCTTTTTCCAACACCTAAATATTGACCACGAAGAAAGTTAAAATGGGTCAATCTTGTACTTAAACTACTCTTGGAGTTGCTATTGCTTTTGAAACTCTTATTGGAGTTGGAGATTTTTGCAAACATTCCCATGTATTGTTTGAATGGCTTACTGGTAAGACTGCGCTCTTCAGAATAAAGAATATCATGTTTGATTCCTGCCAATGTTGAACAAAGATAGGTGCTTGGGAGTATCCTAGTGACATTACTTTGTTTTGACAAGTGAATACGGCCCATTATTTATATAATGTCCTCCTTGATGAGCATTAAAATGCTTTACAACAAATTTAAGCTGTACATTCCATGTGTGTGGTGTTCAGATATATATCTGATACCATAATAGACCATCCCTTGTATGCTTAGTTAAAGTATCCAGTAGTTATGCTTTCCTTTAACAACAGTATTTGTGAATAAATAACTAAATTAGGTCTGATAAAACAAATGAGACTCATTTTTCTACAAGTATTGATTTTAAAATTTCATGATCTGATTTTGGTTATATTTCTTAATTCAAAACATTTGTTTCAGTACACAACTGCTCTAAGTGATGAAGGACGAGGGAACATTTTTTATATTAATGTATTTCAAAATAATAATAATTTAAACAATAAATTAGTTTAAATTTAAAGAAAAAGGATTTTTCTTAATTTACTTTAATTTAATGATTTTAATATCAACTTCTCTGGACTGAATTGATTGTATAATTTTCTTATCAAAGAATTTTAAAATGCATAACAGTTTCATAATTTGAAAAATTTTATTAAGGCAATGAATACAATGTTATGAACATAATAACATTGTTACACTGATAAGTAAGAAACAGTTATTGTTTTTATATTTAATTTTCAAGTACGCAAATATAATAAATTAATAATATAAAACATTAATTTCAATAAAAAATATTTTCTGAAATTATATAATTCTTGTGTATATAACTTTAAAATGCTTGTCTTTAATGTATGAAAAATCTATAAAACTAAGAAGATATGATGTTTAAATGATTGCCTTCGGTTTAATAATTTGTTACTCACATTATGTTTGGTTGTTAGCATAGATTCGGAATGGCTTGAAATTGAGCATCAAACCAAAAGTTTTTAATTCAAGTAAGCAAAACCCCATTCATAGATATTTTTTTTATTCTAAATGAAAAGATATTCTTAAATTTTCACAGGAAAAGTATTTTCAATGACATAAATACAAACATCTTTCTGTTGATTCTTAGATGGAATTTTTAATGACATTTTTTATTGTGAATCCCTATTATTTAATGTTTTTCATGAAGAAATCTTTGTTCAAGTTCTCATTGATCTCATCTTCGAATGAAAGCTCTACCAAGGATTTTTATATTTCTCTTTTTTCTTAATTTACATTAAAATTCAATTTCGATTTTGATAGCGATTTATGGATTGATTTCAATACCTCTTATCTATTCCGATTAAATACTGATGAAACTACTATTTATAATTCTGTTTAATATTTTAAAATAAATGCACTATCAAGAAAACTAAAAGGAATGGAAAGTAATTGACATTTTTTTGGAAAATTGTTTGGATGATTGATACATTATTGATCGATTTAGTACGCTATATGAGATAAAAACTATATTTGTTTCTATAGGGAAAAAATGCATTTTATTGAGTATTTGGATGCAAATGAAAAAGACAAAATTTGTGTATTTGAAAAAAAAAACAAATATAAAAGGCATTTCCTAACAGGAAATCATTTTTAGAGAGGGTTTTCCCGGATAATCAGGAATATTGAGTATTTTTGAGACAACGAGTCAGTGCGGTATTAATAAGAGGCTGGAGTACTCTGTGCCACTCCTCCAGAAGATTTATTTTCAATTCTTATAAAGTTTGTGAGGCTTCTAGCAAATCGTCTTCCTAGACTATCACTAGTATGCTCTATGGGATTCATAATCGGAAAACATGCTCGCTTTTCCGTTCGCATGATATCTTCCTTCAAAAAGAAATCATTCACCGAATTAGCACAATGTGGCCTGAAACTGTCGTCCATCACCGTGAAGTCATCATCAATTTCTTCAGCGTAAGTGACTATAACAATTCTGAACTCTAACTGATCTCATTCGTATTTCAACGATCGGCTATAGCTCCATTTTCAATAATATGGGGAATGGTGTGCCCTCAGTGGGGATGCTCACGTAGATCATCCTTTACCAACCACAAAATCTGACATTTTCGTACATGAATGCAAGATTTTTTCTAGTGCCACGCTCTTTCGAGATGAAAAATACTCCTATTTTTTCAATAAAGATAAAAACGGGATTTATCAGAGAAAAAAATAATGTGCAATCCATTTCTCCTCCAATTCACATGCTCTGTTTTCAGGTCCTTTCTGGTGCTACGGTACCTTGCTGTAAATGTGACACACTATTCGTCAGTGAGAATACAGCCCTGAGCATGCAAAGGTATTGTTTAAGAAAGCATTCATATTTTGGTAAGTCTGAGCCATTAGCATTTTCATTAGCCATTGTTGCACATTTGGGGCTTATTTGAATCTTCGGCGAGCATTTTTAGTCTCCAAATGGCTCCAGATCTTGGAAATCTCACTTTGCAAATTTACAGCTGCTTCGGCTACTTCGGAATATGTTTGCTCCCCTTTATTCGGCCAAAAACTCTCCAAGCTGCTGATTTGGTTAAATAACTTCGTTGTGACATTGTACTCGTCGAATCAAGGCGCTTACTTAATGTCCAATCGTTATTTTCCTCTTTGTCTTACATTCAGTAGAAAGCCAAATCTCATTCAAGGCCACTAGTGATTTCGCCACTGTCTTAGATGTTAAACTTAAACTTTGCATTCTGCGAAATTTAAAAAAGAGAAAAATTTGCATTTGTGACTCTCATCTTCAATATTATCCAAAAAAATTGCTTAGACCGTTAATTTTTGAAAAAAAAACTTATAGTGTCCTTTTATTATTTTGAGCAGGTATAGTAATGATTTTAAAGTCAGCTGTCGATTAATGCCTTTTTTTAATTAACAGCACCAGCATAATATATATTTTGTTTTATTATTATTGATCTTTTTAGTTAAACTACAATGTTATTCAATCTAAAGCAAAAATACTTTTCATGTAGTATAATTTCATTCCGTCAATTTTTTTACAATTCATGAATAATTATATTTTGTTAATTTGTCGTCATCAGTTTTTAGTTCAGTTTCAATTCATTTGCAAGTCTCGTTCTTGTGAAATTAATCAATAAAATCAATGAAATTTTTCAAATTGTTTTCAAACTCTTCTAATTTATTAAGAACAATCACCCGAGAAATATTTTGCCCAATAAAATATTTAAGCATAAATTTTATCCATTTCTTAAATTTAACTTAGACATAAATGTGTGTTGACTATCAATATAAATGTGTACTAAAATTATTGTTTTATTAAGGTTAGGCAAATGATATATGTTTATTATGATTATTGATTAAAGTTATTAACAAAATATTCACATTCAATATATTTTACATAATTTAACAAGTTTTTAAAATGTATAAAATTAAACATTGTTTGTGAATGTATATTATTACTTAGAATACTTTACACATTTATTATGTCTAGTAATAAAATAATAGATTTATTATGTATGTAAATAAAGGCCACTGAATTGTTCGTTTTATCTGTTGCTAAAAAAGTAACTTGAATTTAAATAATGCATAATTTATAAATATCAAAATAAGATTAGGAAAATAAACAATTATAGTACATTCATTAAGTAAATATCAAGATTAATCAGCCAATTATTTAAAGGAATTTATGTTTTACATTATTAAGGATTTTCCTTGGAAATGAGATTTATTGTGAATTTTCGATAAAAGAATTTGCTAACATAAATTTAGAAATAGCAACTATATGAAATTAAATTTTTGAAATGAAATTCTTTCCCACTTCCATTGATTTCACTCGTCTTCATTGCAATAAGTACTCTTTTTTGTCCCCAGAGAATTACTTAAGTGCTTGCAACATATTCCTGGCGAAGATTGAATCCGCTATCATTTTATTGGCTTTGATGATTACAATCCCTGGGCCGTAATTTCACGGTTTTCTTTCACATTCCCAAACGTGCAGTATCGTGCAAACACGAAAAAATATATACTTCTTTTTCCCCGCCAAAAATCCTTTCAAACTGATTGTTCTCGACACTTTTTATGAGATTCCGGGACTTTTTTTCACTTCTGTGGAAGATCTCTACCAATTTATAGGAAATAGATACATTCGATAAGTAAGGCACTGACATTTGGCGCCGAAATCGCCCCTTGAGATATTCAGGAATCGAAATTTCATTGTGTCAGTCTAGGAAAGCCCCAAAATTTCCATCTCCTTTCCTTTTATTTCCCATCTTCTACTTTTTTTTTTTGTTATCTCATTTTCTTTTTCTTTTTTTTTTTTTCACCCTGAGAACGCGACGCCATTTTGACGAGTTGAGTCGAGTTGGAGTTTCTGCTGCCGGGACGGTCGAGTGGAGTGGAGTTGTTGGGGCGAAAATTCGATCACGACGCGGCAGCTGTTGCATAATATTCGCATTGTTTCGCTTCCAAAAATCCTATTCCCTACTTTCAATTTTTTTTCTATATTATTCGGGCACGTCCGATACGATCAATACTCAAGATGAGGTTTCTCCTAAAATAGAATCTCGGTTATGCACTGTAGGAAAATGTTCCTCCTTTCCTCTTAAAAAAAATATATGCATATTTTTTGAGCTTTTCTTATTTAGTTCTTTTTAACAATTGAAACGAATGTTTTCTTTTTCTTACTTTATTATGTTCATTCAAGCGAAACATTTTCTTAAATAAGTTGAATGCATGAAGGAGCGGAGCAATGCAGCAACATTTTAATTTCTTATTTACTCCTTTAAGGACATTTATAATGCATAATTCAATAAGAATCCACACACCTGTTGCTGTGCGTCTTAAAAGTGATTCTGTTTCTAAGTGATAAGAGAGAGAAGCGGAGAATAATACTGTTAAGAAAAAATTTGAATGCATTTAATTTTATTTTCAAAATAATACTTTTAAACAAAACTTTATCACAGTTCATAATCCTTTATTTAAAAAAGCGGGATTGTTTTATTAAATTCGAAATTTAATACTGATTGCTTGTATAATATTATTTCATGAGAGCTTCGGTGGTCTGGTTATTTAAGACATGATCAAAAAAGCGAGATTTTTCATTACATTTGAAATTTAAAATTAGCTGCTTGTTTAATTTTACTTTATGAAGGTCACGGTGGCTGGTTAATTAGGACGTTGATTTTAATTATAGGAAGGTAGTGAGTTTGAATCCCCAACCCACTGATGATCTATCGAGTTCACTAATGATAGCTGCGGCATGTATAAAATTTGTTTTAATCGCATTATCCTCCCGATGAAATAATAAATTTATGGGGCTAGCCTAGTCTAAAGATCTTCTACTTAGGTCCTGCTTCAAAATTCTGAAGATCCACTAACGATCAACGATGGCACAAACACTGGTTGCTCCATTGTATAAGTTGCCCTTATTTTTCTCCCTTATAGTGTTACTAAAAAGGGGAATATCTTTGAGTAGCTGAACATTAGAATAAAATAAGCTTCGAATTCATTAAAAAGAGAAAAATTCATAGTTTAAATTACCAGATGCAAAAAATGCGAGAAATAGGATTGGAACTTAGCTATGATTTATCCCTTTTTTATACACAACATATCAAAAATTAAGTAATATAAATGAAATGTTTTCTTAAGACATGTAACAAGTTTGCATGATTATAGTAATCAGATTGAGAACCACTTACACTAAGGTTTGCAAATGATTAAAATATCATTGATGCTAGCAAAAACCAAATTTATGAAATGAAATTTTCAGTTTGTATATCATCTTTTTTTACGGATAATCATTCTAGAAATAGTTTGATGATTCTGTTTCATCCATTGTGAGTCAGTTCTTATGCGCATGAATTTTATCTTGAATATAAATCATCATCACTTAGTGGTTTATCATGTTAAAAATAACTTCAATGAAGGACTTAAGTTAAATAGCAAATACCGGTAATGCTTATAAATAACAACCCAAAATATAAAAACATCTTGCTGCATGTATCTCTGTCTCTAACAGGATAACCATTTCATTAATAACTTCAACAAATGAAGAGAAGTAATTAGAATTCACTGGAAAACGCTTGGAATATGATTAAAAACAAACCTTGTCGAGTTATATTCTTAATATGTAAATCTCAAGCATACATAATATTGGAAATAACTTGAAGTGTTATTTCCAATATGATAATATATATATATATATATATATATATATATATATATATATATATATATATATATATATATATATATATATATATATATATATATATATATATATATATATATATATATATATGCTTATTTCCAATTGGATATATCTGAAAATAAATTGGGTACAACTAGAAATAGTAATGATAAAACAGGTGCTTTATAAATGAGAAACGCGTATATCATGCATCTCTCATTTTATCTTATTGAAAAAAAACTTTGGCATGTAGAAAGTGATTCAACATAATTTTTAGATTCGTCAATAAAATTTTAATTAAGACAAACGTTCATTAAAAAAATTTACTTATATTAGTTCTGCTGAATTCAAATTAATATACTGCAGCATATTCTCTACTTGTTACATATCTATTACTATTTTAACAATTTTTGTGAAATTAAAAAAAAAGAATTTTCAACACTTATTAACAAATTACATGAATATCAGTTAAGAGGGAATTTTTATAGTGTATTTCCGGTAAGAAAATTGTTAAAAAAATTGCTTTGATAATTTTATTATATCAGGTTATATACGACCATATATAATCTGCAGTTACGACGTATATATACATAGTTGACCATTTAGTTGTGACGAAAATTTTCAATCGAGGAAATGCCATAAAAGTTATTAAATAGATAAATGATAAAGAAATATTAAAATGAGATATGCTTCAGATTATCACTTAAAAAACATATTACATTTTTATTAAAAAAATTTTTCGTTTTTTATCAAACAGTTATTTTTTTTTTTCTCTTGTGTTGAAATTTTCAAGAATTCTCAAATCTCAAGTTTTATTATATTTTTAAAGTACACATCCTTGAACGGAAACAAAAGAAATCCTCCATTGGAACGAAGATCTAAGTCATATTTATTATTTATGAATTACTGAATTTGAAATTTTTGAAAATACATAATTCAAGAGGATATACAAATAGTTTTCATTTTCATTCTAATATTTCAAATGTAAAAAAAACATTTTTCTATTTATTTTTCTCAAAATATGTTTGGAATACTTTTTAATTTTAATGTATGCAAATTAATATAAATTCTATGACTTAGTTTGATATTTCCCAGGTAGGCATAAAAGCATAAAAAATTTTAAAAATTTAAATTTTAGTCTAAAATGTTCAAAAGTATTCCTATGTCTACATGGAAAAATATTCCACATGTTTTATTCTCTATTTTTACAATTTATCACTTGCTTATAATTTTATTGATTAATTAATTTTTAGTTTTATCAAAATTAATTCATTTTTATTTATATCGATTAATATATTTTCATTTTTATTGATAAAATTATTTAATCTAAGTTTTAGTATAAGATGTTCAAAAATATTCTTATGTCGATATTAAAAAAATATTTTACACGTTTTGCTTTCTATCTTAAAATTTATTGATTTCTCAGAATTTTATTGATTAATTCACTTCTAGTTTTATCGTTATAATCATAATATATAATTTAAATTTTAATACATGTGATCAAAATATTCCGGCATAAAAATGGGTAAGTATTTTACAAGTTTTTATTTTTATTTTTAAAATGTATCGTTTTTTTACATTTTTATTGATTATTTTAATTTCATATTTAAAATTTTAATAACTTACATTTTAGTGTAATGTGTTCAAACATTTTCCAAAGTTGACATGGTAAATTATTGTATATGTTTTTTTTTCTATTTTTACAATTAATCATTTGCTTAGAATTTAATTGAAGAATTAATTTTTAAATTATTATTATTTTCATTTTCCCATGCTTTAAAGTTGCAAAGATTTATTATAAAATTACAGTTTTTTTATTCATCATGAAATATGTTTTCTTTCTCTAATTAATAAAAAAAATTGCTTCAGCTTTGATGATCATTAAATATTCTCAAATCATCAGTTTGTTTATTAAGTTACAGGTAAAATATATAAACTTATATATAGTGTTTTTTAATTGGAGGTCGGGATTTGAAAATTTTTTATATTAATTGAAATGAATAACTTACTGATTTTAATTAGAAAATTTACATTTATATGCTTATTAGAAGTATTACCTGGAATTCAAAAGATGTTTTTTAATTTTTCCTTTTTTTTTAGCTGAAAATACATTTCTAACATAGCAACATGTCTTAATTTTTAGTTAAGTTATAATTATCTAATTTTAGTTTACTTTAATAAACAACAATGATACGATAATCTGAAAAATCTACATATATTCAAAAAAATTTTCACTTTAAAATTATTGGAAAAGAAAGATGCCTTGTGATAATCTTGAAAATTTCCACTACTAAAGGGTTTTACCAAATTATCTAAAAATTATCTTTTTAATCATTTTGTTTCCATCAGAATTCTCAGTCCTGAAATACTATTTTTTCTGAAAGAAAGGAAAATTCAAGAAAATAAAGTTAAGGGAATTTGAAGAGTCAAAGTTTTTCTCAAATGCTCTATGTGTAGTTCCTTAACTGCAACCCGCATCTTCAATTTAATTAAGGAGAAAGTAAACGCAAGGACTCCAGCCTCAAACAAGGTGAAATGATTTTTTACATTAATGTTTGTATCCACTCTATTGAAGTCTTTTGTTAGGAATTTTTCTGGTATAACTTGAAAGCGAAGACTAGAGAGCTAATAAGTACAGCAAATTCTGTGTTTCCTAGTAACAATAATGAGATGTTTTCTTAAAGTTTCAAAGAATGTGATATTCTAATTTGGTGCTTCATAAAGAACTTTACTGTAAATAATGTTTGAAAGGATAGTTTTCAACACTTTCTACAGAAATATAAGTAATTTATTAGTGCTACACGAGTCATTTCATGTAATAAAATAAGAATAGTGGAAAGTAAACAATATAAATAGATTCAACTGTGTTTATGGAGATTATTAAAAATTAATGACATTAATCAATACAGTGATTACTGTAAAATAGTTATGCATTAAATTTCTAGATCATTCTGGCGAAAGGGCTCAGATGCCATGCGTACCAAATCTGCCACGAACAGTAACTCTCAGATCCTTACTATAAAGTTAAATATACTTAACGATGCATAATAATATGTAATTAATTATTTTAAATGATGTGCAAATAATATGTAATTCAATTCGAATTTTGTTCTCTTTACCTATTATTAGGATTGTCTACGTAATGGAATTATTTCTTAGTACGTGACACATAAAATCATAAAATTAAATTAGTTTGGCAAACCAATTAGAAAGCTGCTAACCGCAGATCTAGAAGTTCTTGAATTTCTAGGATTTATAATGTAATAAGGAATTTTAATGTAATAAGGAATTTTACTGACCAAAAATTTATCATTATAATAAAACTTTTAAATTTTTTTCTTAAATAAAACCTCCAAAATGCCATTATGTTATTCTACCAAGAAATATTTTACATGTGCTTCGAAAGCTAAAGTTTATAAAATTAAATTCCTGTATATATATATATATATATATATATATATATATATATATATATATATATATATATATATATATATATATATATATATATATATATATATATATATATATATATATATATATATATATATATATATATATATATATATATATATATATATATATATATTATATATAGTTACCATTAGCAGATATCTTATACTGGAAACGTTCCAGTTATTTTTCGAATAAAACGTATAGATATGTGGCTGTTACTGTTTCTTCTCCTGTCTTTCTAAAATCATTTGTCATTCGTAAATAAGAAAATTATCAAGCTTAATAGTAAAAATCATTAAAAATGGGGAATATAAACTTCTCTGAAATGCAGATAGAATTTTCGATAAGATAAATTCTTACTCTGCCATTTCTATTTTGATATTAATCAATAAGGGCTCCAAGCGTAGTATAAGCCATCAAAACACTAATTAATATAGTACAGTCAATTAATTTCTCCTTGTTCTGTGAGTCATTGTTCTATGAGTCATACGATGACAGAACTATAAAAGTATTGTTAAAAACTTAATAAATTTCATAATCCTAAAATAATACGGATTTCTTCCTTTTGGGAGAAATGATAATTTATATATCAATTTATTCTGCAAAGCATACATTTTAAAAATAATCCAGTGAAAATTATTATTTATTTTCGTTTTTTAGCTTTTCCAAACATTCGCAACATTTTAAAGATAACTACTTTGATTGTCTTTAATAATGAAAAAAATCAAAACAAGTTTTCAATAGTAAAATTAACTGAAGTTAAAAAAAAAGATTGAAAAAGAAAAGTTTAATTAATAATACGTGAGTAAAATTTCAAAAAAAAAAAATTCACAATAATATGATTTTAGAAAAAATCCATTTCATATTACAAAAATAGAGAGCTAGTTACAATGAAAGCATTGATTCCTAGCAGTTTCAAGAACTTCTTATTTGTATCAAAAACACATCACGAAATATGCAAATTATGTATTGTACAAACACAACAATCAGTTATTTCACAAAAAAGATTATTGACTAACTGAAGGTCTATTAGATATTCGCTTATGCATAAAAAAGTTGATTAGCTCATTGCAGAAATGAGAGTCGGCGCAAGCGTAGTGTGGTTTGGGTGAGTGGCGAATTTATGATAACCATCATGACAATAGCTTCTTTGGAAATACTTTAAGAAAAGTAATACAATAAATTAATTAAATTAAAAAGAGCTTCATTTAATTTTGTTATTATTTTATTTTATTAACGTTTCAATACATATAACACACACAAATATATATATATATTATATTATATATATATATATATATATATATATATATATATATATATTATATTATATTATATATATATATATATATATATATATATAAATATATATATATAATGACAAGTGTATTTACTTCATTCATAATTTTAAATTCATTGAGCATCGACCACTTTTCTATTCATTGAATTAATATAATAAGCATAATTTTGAATCTAAACAAGCTAATTAAGTACTAGTTTTGAGGTCAAAATCGCATAAAAGCTCTTTCCCTTCAACTTTGATATCGCTCTGGCCTTGTTTCAACAGCTCGTAGTTCAATTCTTACATGGAAGTGGATATTGTAGTAGTTCTGAGTTTACTTTAAACTGAAGATCGATTCGGATTAGCTTCGTACACAAGAAATGATCGTTTGTCATTAAACATATCCAATTTGATTTATTTGTTAAAAAAAAGAAGTCAATTTTTGAAAATTTACTACACTGCAAATATTATATAATATTTTAATTTAAAATATGATCTTTGAGTATCACGTTAGAGATATATTTTGTGGTTAACATAACTCTAAGAAATATATAACTAACAAAATTAATAAAAAATGAGTAAATATTTGCAACATTTTATAAAAATCTACATATATTGATTTAAATAACAACTTTATTTTTTAATTAAGTGCATCATTAATAAGAAGAAATATGTGAGATAAAAGAAAAATTGATTCTATTCTATATCCATCTTTTGATGGAAATGATGAATTTGAACCTCGATGTAATTCATTAAAGAGAAGTTGGCATTTGATGCGATTCATTTAAGTGAATTGGACTCGTGATTTGTATTAATAAAATTTTATTTTGTGAAAAGAATTGTAATATTTTTTAAATAATTCATCTACTTTGAATATGTTTGAATTAGAAAAATTATTATTTATTAATTGGTAGTGGTTCTAATTATTGTGACAAAACTAATTTGCAAATATCTTATCTTAAGCTTTCATAAAATGTGTAGTTAAAATATAAGGGATTCCGTAAATGCAACCGTGGATTAGATGCTTTCTAAAGACTAATAACAGACAATTCCTTCAATATAGTCCACAAAACAGATCACGTTCTTAGATTATTTTAGATTAATTGACACACAGGTGTTACCAAATGGACATTCTATGCTATCTTACAATTGCCTAATTGATGGGACGAAGCTGATTAAACAAGTATCGACTCAGATACAAAAGCCCCCATTAATGCTAAGTAGCAACTAAATAAGTTTCAAGGTAATTAACATTCAATAAATATTCCAAACAACTTAACCTTCGGAGATTCCAGGTATGTTCAATCAGCCATTTTCTGGCCTGGTGTAACAGGAAGGCTGATTCTTGGTAGTTCCAGGATCAGGGAATTATTCCTGCTGACTGCCAACAAAATTCTCCCTTTGTTGGACGTTTTGCAACTTCCCTAAGGAGTGTTTACCCCATCTGGTACGATAATAACCGCCTAATTAGCTGGTACCGCTGGTGTTCTGTTTATCTCGACTGAGCCCTCCAAACAAATGGCGGACGATCCCGGAGCAGAGTGGAGCGGAGTTGAGTGATAGAATGGCTGCTGCAGGTGGAGAAATTAATAGCTGACACTCCGCTGTTCAAATGCTGTAGATTTGATTCCCACTCTCATTAAGGTTGGCGGACCCCTTCTCTACTTGTGATAGATGACGATCTATTCACTCGAGTGAGTCTGTCCATCACCAGGATAATTGCACAGCGAGGTCAACTCCACTGACGAGACGTGAAAATACAGTGAAGATTTACAGCAGCAAGCATTTCTGGCCATAATAAGCGTTTCAGTTTGAAATTCATGTAAGAATATAGGGTCGATAAATTGAACCTACAGTTAACACATCATAATTCGCAAATATCAATGGCTATAAATTTAAAGCAACCTGAAATGTAATAATTTGTACACTTCTGCTAACTAGATCATCTTAAGTTATGATACTTATTATGATATTGTTCATATGTTATGGTAGCCATTATTTTTTTTGTTCGTAAAATGTTTTGGATACAAAATTTAAATATACATATATTTTATATATATTTTTTGTTATTATCAAAATTAAACTAGTTATATTGAATATAATTTTTAATCTCAAATTATGCCCAGATTTTCAAGAAATTTAACAGTATTCTACCAGACAATAGACAATAGTTAATAATATACAATTAGTGACAGTAAATGGCAATTGCTTACGAGCATCTTTAAGATAAAACCTTATTATGGACTTGAAGCAAACAATATACGTCTCATCTAAAAATATAAGACTATTTTTAGATAAATTTACATATTTAAGAATTAAAAAACAATATTTAAGATTGATTATATATACGTAAATATATATATATATATATATATATATATATATATATATATATATATATATATATATATATATAAATACAGAGACAGAGAGAGAGAAATAGATAGATACACATAGATATATTTTTTTATCATATTGTACATACTCCAAATATAGTGTAATTGAGCAATTTTATTTTCATCTGAAATATCTGAGTATATTCAAAGAACTAAATCTTATTCCAATAGTTATATTCACATTTAAACTGTTGTTAAACATTTATCACAGCTACATTATTTTTACAAGCACAGAAATTTATACTTTTCATCAACTTTAAAGTAATAAATTCTTCACAATTAAAAAAAAGCTTATATATTAAAAATTTTAATAATTATTCTTAGTTATCTCACTAATATAAATTAATATTATTACAGTGTAAATATCAATATACTATTTTTTAACAACGATGGGAAAATAATAATGAATGTTTTTTTTTATTTTTTGGAAGTATATTTTACCCACTAATTAAAGACAGGACATAACCTAACACGCGAGATTGCATGATAAGAGAAAAATATTGCGTTCATCGCTGTTGCCTGCTGAATATATCTTTAGTAATTCTGAAGAATATGTGTCGAGCTGTTTTCAGATAATTTTAGAGAAAAAAAAATAGAAGACGATTTATTCGCATGTCTAACCTTTTTTCTAATCTTATTTTCCTAATTTCTAACATTTATTAAAACTTTTCTTAAGAAAAAGGAATACCAAATTATTTTTTTTCCTTCATGGTAAATAAATTACTACTGCAAGACCTAAAATTTACTGCTTTACTTTTCTTTAAAATTCATCATTCGTAATGGATAGTTACGAGCACTTTATATCTCTTAATAACAGAGAAAGCTTAAACTATTCAAATTAAAGCCCATACTTCTAATATCATCAAAACATTACGTCGAATAATATTAACTTTGGAACATTAATATAACAGAACTGAAACACGAATGAAAATTGAATTTAACAGAACATATCTCTACGCGTCAAATTTCTAATAACTGTTTTCGAATTTAAATATAATGAAATTGTTTTCGTTTTTATCTTAGATTCGTTTTATTCAAGATTCGCTTGTTTGAAGTCTAACAATATTCCCTTATTGTAAATGTTTTCCATGGATGATAGGTTATTATAAATATAAATTTGAAGTGCAACACATAAAATGTTATTCAATCTAAATATCAATTATTCATAAATGATAAAAATAATAGCATTAAATCAATTTATATTAATTTAAGATTTAAAATTAGTATTCACTAGAGAATTTTTTAAAAAAAACATATTTTATCCCATTAAATTGATCAGAATTAATTTAAGTTATGATTCGAAAACTATAAATTTTTCATTTCTTTAAAGAAATTAGTGATGGAGAATATATAATATCTCAGTACGAAAGAAATTTTGATATCACATATGATTTTATTTTGGATAAATAAATTAAATTAAATTAAAAATATTTTTATCCTTAATCTATATTTTACTTGAAGCCTGGTGGCTTAGTGGTAGCGTTTAACTCTCCCAATGCCGAGGATCAATTCTTGGACTGGGCAATGTCGACTCAGCCTTTCGTCCCTTCAGTGGGTAGACAAACCGTGTACCAAGCATGCTAGGGAATTAAACACTTGAAGTTTAGAGCTAGGCTGACCACGTAATCGGAACATATACTTCCCATCCTAGGGCCTCTTGGTCCAGAAAACAGGGATTGGCACTGTAGGCCTTGACTCCCGTGGGCTGTCATGCCACAGAATATATTTTATATATTTAAATTAGCAGAAATGGGACGTAATTATTAAATTTAAAAATGTTATTATAAACTACGTTTACATTTATTGATTATTTAGCAGAAATGACATAATTACGAAATTCAAAAAAATGTTATTGTAAACAAAACATGAAATTTAAAGATTAATCATTAAAAAAATACACTTGCTTCTGAAATTTCGCAAATCCGAAATTGTTGATTTAGGAAAGCTGAGGTATTGTAACCTGGTAAAACCTTCGCATCAAGAAAAAGGAGATTTTGGGGGGGGGAATGCGAAATTTAGGCTTGATTTGATAAATTTCCATAAATGTTCGGAGGGGCAGAACTTACATTTATTATTTAAAATTCTTACATTTATCTTTTAATTTCTAGAATTATTTTATTATGATATAAAATGAAAATATTTTGTGCTGTGTCGCTTTCAAAATACTTATTTTATGTATTTAAATGTGGTAAAGCAAAAATACGTTGTATTAATCACGCGGAACTCCACTCAGAAGTTCAAAGTATTCTATGAACAAAATAAATGCAACAAAAATAATAATTAAAATTATTTTAAAAATTGAAAGGAAAAATTAAGCACTTAAACTAATATTGAATATGAAAAATAAATCTGGTAAAGAAAGAAAAGTTGCATTCTTTCTTTAGTTAATAAAGATATTTGAGAGCCAATTAATATTATTAGAGATAGTTTATATTACCTTATAAAATGTTACATAAAGTATTCAAAAATGTTGCTTTAGTTTTCAAAAATCCCTGATAAAATCAAGAAAAAATAAAAATACTTCCTATAAGCTAAATAAAGTTAGGAAAAATAATGAAAATAAAGTAAATATAAGAGTATTTAAGAGAAATGTTTTATAAAATTTACAAGTGAATAATTTATAAATTAGTGACAAATACCAAAAATAAATCTGAAAAGAAAAATATTGTGATTTTTAAATTAACCAGAATAATTAATTATTCACTTAATAAATTAATCAAGCTTAAGATATTTTATACTATCAAAATATTAAATTAATTATCGATAATTTTACTTAACTTTTTTTTTAAAAAATAGAGGATTAACAAAAATTGTAAAGTTAATTTATTGATATTTTTTAAACTTATTTAATCAAATTGGGCTTCTTTCATCAACCTAAGAAAATAAATATAAGTAACTTAATTATATTAGCATTTTATAAGATAAAAATATCATTACATATCTTGTAATCCATTTTATCCCCTTAGTAAAACATCAATTTTTTTAAATGAAATATTGTTAATGTTATAAAAACAGGAAAATTTGATTGCTATGTTTACAATGAAAATATGTGATCAGAAAAGATAACTAATCATTAAATATATATATATATACACAGACACACACACACACACACACATATATATATATATATATATATATATATATATATATATATATATATATATATATATATATATATATATATATATATACAGTATGTCCAATAAAGTCCCTTGCCACCCTCTTAACTTCGGAACGGCTGCTGCTATATTTATAAAAGAGGTGTTTAGGTATAGTAAAGTAGCCATGTGCTACTTAATGAAACCACCTACCGTGCCACCTGGTAGAAAACTGTAGAGTATAGATCAAAAATAGATAGTAAAAAATGTGATTTATACAAAATTTGTAGAGCATCTACGATTTAGCATAAAAAGATACCTTGTAGGCATTAATGTGAAGAATACAACGGTTAAAACGCGCATTTGTTGTTTCGTGCTGTAACATGGGACCTCATATGTGTGCATAATTAAAAAAACAAAAATTCGTTTTCGTACTTAAATTTTTCACTTTTATTTCGAATTGGGAAAAACGGAAGTATTAAAAATAATTCCAACAATTTGTATGCAGTATGCAAATACCTAAAAAACGTCACGCCTTTTCACTTGAGACAGCTATAAAAGAGACCTCTTTGTGCTGTAGTATATTGATGCTCATGGTCATGGCTGAGCATTCCAAAGCTAAGTATTGTGAAATGTTTTACTGTACGGTGAATGTCGACGCAAGGCACGATCAGCAGCAAGATTGTACCGCCAACGTTTCCCTGTAGGCCCGCATCTCTCCCTCTCATCAAACCATCCTAACTGTTGTAAAACGTTTAAGGGAGACAGGTTGCGTTAACAGTCGACCACAATCTGGCAGACTAGCTAAGTTACGACGGCAAGTTCAACCGGAGGAGGTATTAGAATATGACCTCGCATATCCGATATGCAGTGTAAGAGAGATCAGTCAACACTGTGGTCTCCCCAAAAGTCAGGTTTGGAAAATCCTAAGCGTATCAGGTGCTCATCCATACCGACCAACGTCTGAACAGATTTTAGTGGACGGGGATGCCGAGCGACGCTATGCATGGTGTAACTTCTTCAAGAATCAGATACAGATCCAGCCAACATTCTTGGCAGATATAAAGTGGACGGCTGAGGCATGTTTTTCATGGAATGGCATCTACAATAGACAAATCCCTCATTACTGGGCACTGGAAAATCCAAAATATTTCGTCGACGTTCGGCATCAAATGAAGTATGCTATTAACGTTTGGTACGCAATTTACAATAACTATCTGATAGCCCCAACATTTTACAATGTCATGTTAACGAGTGCACGATATTCACAATTGCTACAGAACGTAATACCCGATTTTGTGGAGAACCTGCCGTTGTTTAATCTTAAGAATCTATGGTTACAACATGACGGCGCGCCTGCTCACAAAACATCTCCAGTGAAGCAGTACCTTGTCAAGAGATTTGGCAACCAAATATTAGGGTATGGTGGTTTAGAAGAGTGGCATCCACGTTCTCCTGATCTGACTCCACTGGACTTTTTCCTCTGAGAATACTTGAAACAGCAGGTGCATGCGACTCCTCCACAAAATTTACAGGATCTTAAACGTCGCATTACGGTCGCGTGTTTCAACGTGTGCAACGTGATCTTCAAGCGAGAATCTAAATGTGCATTGCAGCTGACGGGGAGAAGTTTGAACATCTGAAATAAAGTATACTGTTATAACTATTTTTTTCTATCTTAGATTGTTTTGCCATGTCACAACACGCAACAACAAATGCGCGTTTTAACCGTAGTATTCTTCACATTAATGCCTACAAGGTATCTTTGCGTACCAAATCATGGATGCTCTACAACTTTGTAAATCACTTTTCTCTCTATCTTGTTCCGTTTTAAAGATAGGAATACTAACTCCGCAGTTTTTCATTAGGTGGCGCAGTAGTCTGTTTCATTCATTAGCGCATTGCTACTTTACTATACCTAGACACCATTTTTATAAATATAGTAGCATCCGAAGTTAAGAGGGTAGAAAGGAACTTTAGTGGACATATTGCGTGTGTATATATATACACACACACGCATATATATATATATAATTATTTAGTAGGAACATAGTTTTATTACGACTAATTTCATTCATACTAAGCATTCCTTAATTATTTATGACCATTCCATTATAAAGAGAAGAAAAATAGAATAAAACTCCAGTTTATGTGCAGCACTTACTAAACTGACCTAATAAATATTATAATATGACATTTTTTTAAATAGGTATATCGACAACATATGAATTATAATTGAAAACTGAAGCAGAAATAAAATTTATCGTTATTGAAAAGCAATTCATCCCTATCAAAAATAATTCAGGAATAACTTATAAAATTTAATAACATATTTATTCTTTGTTATTAAATTTTTTTAAATACTAAATGCTTTAAATATCTAGATATCTGATTATAAATTTCAATTGTTAAAATGTAAGATACACCGATTTCTTCAAGTATTCTTAAAACAGTTAGAGTAATTTAAAAAAAGAGCAAATAGTTTTTTTCTAATGAGCATTAAAAAAGAGAAGTAACTTTTAGCACCTTAATAGAAACTAAAATTTCGTATACGAAATACCTGAAGAATATTTGAGAGGAAGCTTGCACACAAAGATGTAAGCCTTTAACTTTTATATTTGCTCTTAGAGATATGCATTGTGGAATTCTTTTCTTTGGGCTCAAGAAGGAATTAAAATGAAGATAGGACAAAAAGGGGAAAAAATCTCAAATATCCCCATCTTATTAGATTTTTAGTTGTATTCTCAGGGAAGCGGCGGGTTATGTGGAGGAGATCCTCCCCGCATCCTTCGCCTGCACCCCATTAGAAAGGGAGATGGTTTCTGAGAGTTTTGACGTTTTATTAATTCCTGGGTTCCTTTGTTCTAGGAGGAGGTATTTAGTCCGAAGATATCCGCATTAACTCTCCTAAAATATATTTGCTTTCATAAAAGCCAGTTTTATTGCTTTTCTGAAATTTACGTGGATAAATGGCGCATCGTCCAACTATTCACTGATTGCGTTCGAGTGGTGCCATGCTTTCAAGGAATTAATTCTTTGTTTGATATATATATGTAACCCCATTCTCAGGTCCTGAAATATAATTTTTATCAAAGAGAAATAATTCTAAAATAATGAAAAGGGTTGTAAAATAAAAGAGAATCTCGAAAGACGAGTTAAATATAAGTTTTCGATTAGTTGAGCATATTACATTTTATGTGCTGTTTTTATTTTATCAAACAGGTAACAAAAAGCACCAATTAAAATAATATCTGAAGAAGTACACTGCATTTAGTTCTGACGCCATCCTTATGTGTATCGTAAAATAAAAAACATGAGACACATAAAGGATTCTTGGGAACAAAATATATTTGCTCATAATTGTTATTTAAAATATAATTCTCGTAAAACTTAGAATTATTTTTTGATTATTTTGGTTCGATAATTTCAACCCTTCAAAAATTATTTGTACGAATTGCGCTAACAGATTTTTCCACTCAAAGATATAATAATATGAATTATATTTACACTCGAAGACATAGTTGTACGAATAGCTATACGAATTTCCATACAGTTGACATTCAAAAACATAATATTCTTTATACAGTTGTAAAAGTTATATTTACGTAAGAATTTTTACACTTAAATTATGAAAAGAAATTTGAAAGGCACTCGCCGCAAGTTTATTGTGTTTGAATGAAATAAATGCTGAAATATATTTATCCCTAGTAAAGTAATATCATTCGTAATTAACATTATATACTATACTGAACTCATTAATTTATTGGATAATCAGAAGAAAAATAATAATAAAAAAACAGTAAGAAGTATTAATAGAATGACATACATCGAAAAAAATAAATTGGTTAAAGACGACAGACCCGTACAGGATTGGCGTGATTTCAAATTTTCGCGCCAATCACTCTACAACTCTGTCGCCAACCTAAATTATGCGCAATAACCGTCCACCAAAAACGATCGCGCTCTAACTTCAGCTTTGAAATCGCGCGTTTTTCCGAATTCCAAATATTAAAAAAATTAAATATTTCGTTATAATTGAATACTGTAGAAGTTTTAAATTTCTAATAAATAGAAACAAAATTTTTAAAACAGGATTTTTAATATACCGAGCAATGGCGCTCACCTTAAAAAAACATCGGTGTAGCGCTACCTACTACAGTGTCAACAGAGCAATAAAGCTAAATTTCTAACGTTTACGAATTTCACTTTTTGTTTAAACTCGAATTTTAATGTAACGAGCAGTTACGCCCACATTAAAGAAATTTAAGTACGCGGCACATTCTAACACGAACATGAAAAACGCAATAAACACAACTTAAAAATTCATTTACCTATGGAAAGAATCATTTTTATAAATCTTTAGTTTTTAAATATGAATAAAATTAATGAAAAACAAAATAACTCACCTAATCTTCATCGCTCTCCGAATCGTTACTTTTCGGTGAATATACCGTTTTTATCGCTTCTAAAAAATCTTCTATTATGTTTTCCCGATGATTCTTTCTCCATACCTACTCCGCGAAAACGTAAAATCCATATATCCTCATCCATACTTATTAATTTTCGCAAGCAACACACAAACTCCAAAAATCGAATATCGAAACTCAGTGCTTCAAGATTATTCTATAATAGTTTCAAGAGTTACATACAAAACGTGCATGTCATGTGATCACGTTACCTCATAAAACGAAAAGCACGTCATACACACATAATCCGAACCAGTAAACCAGTCTGGCACACTTTATCGCATGCTTGGCGCATTTTACCCTCTGTACGCTTCTGTACTGTTTAGCGATATATATATATATATATATATATATATATATATATGTGTGTGTGTGTGTGTGTGTGTGTGTGTGTGTGTGTGTGTGTGTGTGTGGGTGGGTGGGTGTGTTGCATCCATATATGCAGCTACGTATAATAATCTATTAATAAATTTGAAATCAATATTGTGAATGATGAAGAATATTGAAAAATAGAAATTATAAAAGGATAAAAAGAAAATAACATTCTTCATTAGTGTTAAACGCTGGCAAATGAGCATTTCTAACGCAAAGTGAACTTTAGATAGATGGCACTTTATGAATTTGTCGCTAATATGAGTAATATATATACATTTTATACATTTAATCATTACGTATTAGAGTCAGAAAAATTAGTTAAACAAATTGTCAATACTTAAAGAATACCTTCTTAATATTAGGAAATTCTTCATGATCATAATAGTTAGTTGCAACTTTTCCACTTAAGGGAAACAAAAAAGCTGAGTATTGATGCAAAAATACATTTACTGGAGAATTGCATTGTTTAATCAAGATTTACACTCAGTAATTTTACTAATCACATTTACACAGTAAAACTCATGAAAGTTAAGTACTGAAGATAAATTTGCTTAATGTTGTTTAAAATGCTTCATTAATTACAACTAATTTCAAAACTTTAGATTATTCTGCCATTAAACATTGCGCAGTTGATGAACTTACTTGTTTTCACGGTTCATTTAGCTTGAAAAATACTTTTCTCGATTTTTTCCCCTCGATTGTCTCTTTGTTTTAGTAATTATCCTTATGAATTTCTTTTCTTGGCGAGTAAACATGACGAGTTTAGCCACGCTAGTTTTTAAATAAATATTTGTTTCCAAATCTTTTGTAATTCATCTATAATTTGCTAAATCTTTATGTCAATACTAATGGAACATTAATTATAATTCGCTTAGGTAAATAGTTTTTCTTAAGTTTTAATGAATTTAAACATCCAAGCTTAGTTTACACTTGCGGAATTATCCAGTTTTTATGAAAAATAAATATTTAATTTTCCATTAAAATTTCTAAGAAAAAGGTTTTTGACTTAAACACCATTTTAAATTTGCTGGTAGAATCTTAGAAATAAAGAATAGCGTGTCAATTTTTATATATTTTAAAACTGCACTAAAAACCAATATTTCCATTCTCTTTGAATAAACTTTTAAATTTATCGTTACAAAAGCATATAAAACAATATTTGTTTTAATATCTCCATAATTAAAGTTCTTATTTTTACCTCTTTCTTTTAATATCGATATCATTTTCATTCCGTCCTTTACATTGTTTGCTTAACAGATGTTTTCAAATTTTAAAATTTTGTTATAATAATTAATATTTTTGTTTTCTGGACAAAAAGTAAATTACTGATTGAATTAATAATCATTAAAATTATTAAACTCTTTTTTCAAATATGTAAAATCTTTATTATTACTTAAATGAAAATTAATTTTAAATTATATTGTTTAATAAATTGTTTTAAAAAATTTGTATGATTTTAAAATATGTTCCACGATTTCTAGAACCTGCATGTTGATATTTTTTGAACAAGAATACTGAATATTTTTATAAAATACCGCGTAAGAAAATAATAGATGTGCGTTAAAGGATAGAAATAAACAACAATTATTGTTGAGGATCAATGGTACACTACAGTAAAAGGAAATTAAATTCAAATGAATCTTTAAAAAAATTGAAATCGTTCTTACTGATTTAAATTAATTATAAAGGGATGTTTTACTTTGTCTTTTTCATTTTGTTTTTTATTCTATTCTATTATCAATATGTTAAAGGCTTGGAGCAATGGATAACAGCTTTTCAAAACAATGCTTTTGTTTTTTTTTATATAAGAAATCGCTTTATTACAAAATGAACTTTGAAAATATTTTTAAGTTTGATCTAACAAGTTGAAGCCATAGTTCGATTACTCAATGTGGGTGTCACGTCTATATCAATTCGGCTGATTTTAAGGGCATATGGCTCAATGTGATTCAAAGCGATATTTGGATTCATGGTTTCAGATACTATTAACTATCAATGTTTTAGGCAAAAATTGTTCATCAAATAAAAAAAGGGTTTCAAAAGCTTCAACGGATTTCAAGGGAAAGTGAAATGACGCAAGACATGCTGTTGTGCTGGATACAAAGGAAGTTGGTAAGCCAAAGATTCAGGCAAGAAAGTTTGAATCGTCCAAAGATAAAAATTAGAAACGATAGCAATTTAAGGAAATTTTGGATGGAATATCACTAAAGATTTGAAAATTTGAAAAATAATTTTTTACAACAACGTGTAATTGTCATACTTTTGAAAACTTTTACAAAGGAAAAAATATATAATTAAGAGATATTTCTTCATTACTGGTAAAAATATCATAAATGAAATTTTTCTCATCGCTGACGACACTCAGACATTCGATGGTGTACTTCTCCGTGTTTGCTGCCACACAAAATATCCGATTTGTAGGTAGGCAGCAAATTTGTCGGTAAGACAGATTTACAACACAGTCTCTTAACAATGTCGTTATTATTTATGTGTGTGGTGTTGATGAAACGTTATTTGTCGTCATGGATATTTTAAACCTGTGAAAATTGTAATAAAGTGCCGTAATCACAATCTCAAGTGAAACGAATTAAATTTCTCATGATATTAGAAAGAATTTAAGAATATTTTATTATACTTATTTTTAGTTTGATACATTTTAGCTGTTCCACGGAAGAAATAAATTTAACTTTTAATAAAGTTTTTTTTTCTACTATGCACACACTTCTATTTTTAAGTTTTATACCTAATGATAATTTATATTTCTTTCTCTTTGTTCTAAATCTAGATTAATTCTTCACTCATAATATTTATTTTCTTCATGCATATTTAAAAAAAAATTGATTGAAATATTTTGTATTCTAAAGATTGAATAAAATACGAAATATTATTAACTTCATTTAAATACAGCAGTATTTTTCAAATTAAACATAGAAGTGATCAACAATATTTTTTCCAGATTGTCGAAATATTGAAAAATGCATAATTGTTCATACTATTGGCTATATCTAATAATTAAAAAAAAACTTTTGCTTTCTTTGCCAATTTACGATCATATTTTGTACAAGAAAGCTAAAATGCATGAGATCTATACCTCTAAGAGGGTTTTTGAAAATCAGTGTGCTTCTGCATCTAATGGAGAACTCAAACTCACAAACTCTTGAACGGAAAACCAGAATATATCATTCAGCTAAAATTCGTCAAATGGAAGGTGAAATAGAAGGAATATAACTAATTTTAATTTAATTAGGAATACAGCTTGTTTTTCTTCATGGATTAATTAGTATTACTATTTTGTTAATTAGTAATACTAATTAGTTCATGAAGAGGACACAAACTTTCTAAACTACAATTGAGAATTATATATGCGTAACTATTATTAAAAATTTTCTTAACTATAATTAAGAGATTCATTTTAATTTAGATTTTCCACGTACTTTTAATTAAAATTTTAATAAATATATATATATATATATATATATATATATATATATATATATATATATATATTACAAGCATTTGTTATATTTGTTGAGAGATATATTTATTGTATTAATAACCTTTGTACAAATTGGTAAGTTTGATTCACTTATTTACTTTCCATTGTATGTTATCAGATCTAATAGTGAAAATCATATTACGATTGATCTAATTCATCTAATGTTATCATTAAAAAATACAATTTAAATATATTTTTTGTAGATTTCCATTAATATTCTCCTTCACAAACTTTAAAATTTTGAAATGTGTCCAATTCATTCTTGTAAATATTCATAGTAAAAAATCCCTGCGAAATAAATCTGCTGAGACATTTTTTTATTTTCACAGGAAGATGAAGAAACAAAAGTAAATCAACTTTTTGCTATCTTAAGTAGCTTATATGTAGGACTCCGTTCTGAATAATGAGATCTTTGGTTCAATTTTTGTCACTGTTAAATGACGAACGCGTTTGGCCTGTTAAGATTTTTAGTGTTCATATAGGTTTCTCTATCAAGAAGACAAAATGTAGTAGGTGATATGAAATGAAGACAATTTTCAGCCATTAATGTTCCTTATATCAAATAAAGTTTTTCATAGTAAAGTTTTTAACGCATTTTTTTATTCTTTAAGTTATGTTATTTCGATAGTTACCAAATGCTTATCCCTGCTGACGAAAGCTGATAAATGTAGTCCATTAACTTGTGATTTCGAATCAAGTCAAGAGATTAAAAACGAAGTTACACATGAGCTCGTAACCTCCTCTCCAAGAATCGGCTCATCATTCTAATTATAGGAAAGTGTGAGTTCGATTGCCTACTTAACCGTAGATCCGTTTTGAAGGTGGTAGGTGTACGTAAAATAGATCAGGGTCCTAATGTCCTCTAAGTGAAAGAATAATTTTGCTAGTCGCTGGTCAAATATTAGGTAATCTTTTTCTTGTTGTCTATTTCTAAATTATTAAGACTCTACAGAGAAGAATTTACCTAACTGTATCAGATACCAGGAAAGATGTCAGGTCATACGTCCTCCCCTTCAAGAAAAAGGATTTAAAGAAATTGTCATATTCATTGATCTTTTCACATGGATGGTCTTTTTCAAATATTGAACTTTCTATCCTGTAATTAGGAATGACGCTTTTGTGTAGCAGAATACTGTGGTTAAAATTCTATCGTGCATTCGAGTAAATGATATTATTTGCCACAGTTGCAAGAAAATTATTTATTACATGCACTATCTCGGCCTTATAAATTTGATGTAGATTATTTACATAATAAAAAATTTTTTAAAAAAATAACTTTTTTAAATAACGTTTTTATATCACTGTCTCAATTAGAAAATATGAATATTCAGATAATTAAAACTGTGGAATCAGCACCACTGGATTGCATTTTTCTGTCACAAAGTATTTTCTTATGATTGTTTCGTTTTTATTTGCTCTTAGTTATTTTTTCTCTCGCAAACTGAAATAGGTTTTCTTTAAATTACTAGTAATGTTTGCTAACGAAAACAACATTTCTTTCCCATTTTTAATCTTAGCGGATAGCATAATTTAGTTCCTTCACCTCTTCATGTTCTTTTTCAAATGAAAATATACTTACATGTGATATATACTTATTCATTCCTTTCACGATCAATCTAGCGCAAGTCATTCATCATAAGCAAAGTAAGAGAGAGTAAATTACCGCAATTTTCCATTCGCTTTACCCTGCTTGACATCTGGAATGGGTGCTGCTAGTGTTAAATTTTCATAAGCTTCTTATGATCACAAAATAAACTGTCGCCAATTTCAAAATGTTAATTCTGATTTTAAATTGTTAGAAAATATAAATATTTAATACATTTTCTACTTTTTTCCATATTTGATTAATTATTTTGCATTATTTGAGATCTACAACATAAATTACCACATTTTTATTGATCTACAGAAATAATAATCTCTTATACTAATTTTAATTGCAATAATTATTTTAATTTTAATAAAAAATTGAAAAATTTCAAATGTTTTTATTAGGGATAACTATATACAATCAGAGAAAATTATTGTTTCAGATTTTTTTCTAATAAAATGATTTTATTTTAATTAACTAAAGCAAATTGCAATAATATAAATAGAGTAATGATAGTAGTTCGGAATCCACTTTAAAATAATTAGTACCGATTAAATATGAGTTTTTGTGCAAAAATTAATTATGGAAGGAAAAACAAAATAAAAATATTCCTTTTGTTAATTAAATTAAATTTATCAGTAATGGTTAACTTTTATTAAAATTAATAAATTATAATTAACCACCAATTAATTTTGCTATAAAACAGAAAATGTAAGTTAAGAAAAATAAGGGCAGACTCTCAGTTTATTTAAATTTGAATTAACTATCCTTTTTATTTGTTTTTCAATAATAAATCCATCGTGTTTTTCTGTACAAAAAAATGAACTTTAATCAGTTAATTCTTTTCGATGATCTTTTGTCATCTTTCGGGTAACCTCAGGATTCCGTGTTCATAGAGTTTCTGGTCCTTAACATTAAGGGAACTCAACCAAGTATGATTTGAGGTTATCTTTATTAATGAAACTTTTACAATTTAAAAAGTTTTGTAAACTTTGAAATAAATGATAATCAGATGGGGGTGCAAGGTTTGGGTTACATAAATAAAGCGATATCACTTCCCACCCAAGCTTTTGATAACCATATCAAAAGCGTTGCGCTATTTCCTCATGCCTAGACCATGATCTTTTTCGATTAACGTTACTGCAGACTATTCATTTTTCATCGCCAGTTCCATTAAGAAAAGGGTAGATTGCCTTACGTTTAAAATGCATGTCACATATAATGATTCGTTGTTTTAAGTCAATTTCTTCAATATAGAGTTTTTTAAGTAGTTTAAGACGTCTTATATGATTTTTACTTATTGTATGTAAAAATCATATTAGGCGTTTAACTGTTTTACAATTTCTAGCTCGGTTATATGATGATTAGATTCAATTATGGCTTTCATTTTGTCATTATCAACTTCAGAATGCCAGCAAAAATGTTAGTCAATGAGAAATCTCCAGTAAAAAATTTAAATCCATTTTGACATATGCGTGTGTTCTGTTAAACAATCAACAACATAAACTTCACATATCTTTTTGTAAGTTCAGTTGCTTTCTTGCTTTCATGGAAAATAATAAAGTAAAATGTGTCGAAAATCCTTATTTTTCCACGCCATGCTAAGACTGATTATAAACCAACAGTTGTAAATAAAATTCCAAGGAAGCTTTTTTCTATAGCAACATAAGTGTATCGATGGCCAAATCCCCCCTCCCACACACACACAAAATTCTAAGAATGACAAAAGAATAACTAAACAAAAATAACTCTATTACTGATACCGAAATTACTTTTTCTTGCCAACCTTATATATATATATATATATATATATATATATATATATATATATATATATATATATATATATATATATATATATATATATATATATGCCTTAAGCTGCTATCAAAAGGCAACAAGAACGATAAACAGGTCGTCAAAATTTCCAGGCAGCCTGAACAAGTGGTTAAAATATTATGTTCCCGATTTTAATATAAATCCTTGCATTCTCTTCTTTTTTAAAATATTATAAAATTATCATGGCACTGTGTCCTGTCAATGTATACATAGCATTATTCATATTCAAAGAGCAATTATATAGCAATTATATATATATATATATATATATATATATATATATATATATATATATGCGTGTGTATGTGTCTGTGTAGATGTTCTGGAGTAAAAAAGAGCATAATGGACAGAGATTTGTGTTATATATATTTAACGATTTAACGATACATATAGATAAATATAGAACACAAACAACCTCCATTAATGCTCTTTAATCAAAAAGAATAAAATCAAATGGGAAAACGTAATAATTTTTTTGCACTACACTAACATAATAACAGCATTCTTAGCACTAATAACATAAAATAACAGACTTCTTTAATAAGCGATTTTTAACTAATGTATATGCATTTCTCTTGTGATATCTATAATACCGCAAAAGAAACTTGAAAACTGAGCTTAAAATCTGGAAGTCTTCACTTTAAGGTTAATATTTTCCTTCCACAAGCGCCGCGACAACATGCCCCATCTTTCCTTTTAAGAAAGAAAGAGAAAAACACTAAATTAAGTGCCATCCCAGCAGCTTAGGGCCTTGATGCGTTGCGCTGCGCCGTCCTCCGGGCCAGTTGTCAGACGTAACGATACCCATATTTCTTCGTGAAATAGGGGTTAGCCGTTATGAGCTTATAACAGAACGGCAAAGGACACGGAATTTATCTGGAGGTTCCCGAACTGCGAAGGCCATAAAAGAAAGGGAAGGGGTAAAAGAACGCGGCAGGAAGTGTTGTTGGGAAGCAAAGAAAACGGAGAGTAGGTGGAACAAACTGAAATTAAAAGTTATGACTCACGTGAGGACAAATTTAGTTTTCTTGAACATGGTTGACTCTCTGGAAGAAGAAAAAAGGAATTGAAAGGTTCTCCATAGAATTGTAAGGTTTCATTTATGGCCGTAAATTTTGAGAATCACTTACGGATATTTTTTACATGTTTAGTTTACTTTATAACATGAAATATATATATATATATATATTTTCTTCCCACATTTTCTATTAATAATTTGGTTCATACATATATAGCTATAGATTATACATTGTCAGCTAGTTAGTTCATAATAAAGTGAACTTAAGTCTTGTTCAGGGTGTATTATTAACTGAGACAGAAGAAAATAATTCTATTTTTGCCTATGACTCCAAATATTTTCTTTAAATGTTGGAAATAAATATCTCTCTCAAATTTCATAAAACAATTCATCTTTATAAAGCATACAATTTTACTGGATCTGAGTAGAAAAGGAGATCTTACGTTGAAATAAATTCTATTAATGAATTATTTCAAGTGTTTTATAATCTCAACATAAAAGCGTTTGATTAAGAGTAAAGAGAATTATTTTTGAAAGCCATCTATATTTCAAAATATATTTGCTATTTTTAAATTAATGTGTTCAAAAGAAAATTTAAAGTTGTTTATTTTTTAATATTATCAAAACTATATGTTTATTTAAATAGATATTAAACATTGAGGTATTGATCTTTTTTTTAAATCCATGGAATAAAAATCAAACTTGTTTGTTTATTGAACTCACATTAATTTTTTTTAACTAAAGCATAAATCGTAATGTTTTTAAGTTAAATTTAAAAACATTAGACGTTTATACATCGAATAGGTGTTTTTTCCTTTCATACTTTACTTACGTTATTTTAAGAACTGCATGGTAAGTGAATCTTTAGCTGTTTCTAAAAGTACATAGTATGTAAGATAAAAATATGTTTCTGAATATTCTAAAAGCTAAGTAGTAAATGTGAGAGTCTAAAGTATTCCTTTAATTGTTTTAAAAGCTATGTAAATGTAATATGTGTCTCTTAAAAAGTTAAAATGAATTGATTTGCTCTTCGAAGTAATCAGTCGATTGTGCATTATTAATGATGCGATGACATCTACCATTGGCATATTAATCTACCATAGGTATTTTAGAGGGCCAATTACCGTGGTAAAATTTCATAAGAAACCTATATGACTTAATTGTAAGTAGTTTTACAGTGACATGTAGTCATGTTATCGCGCTAAGTTATAAACTATTAGGCCCCTTTATTTTATTTATTAAAAAGTTTCGCCACAGTAGTTCTAATATTCTAAGTTAATTTTAACAAATGTGTGTCAGAAAATATTCAGGAATATAAAGAAAGTGTTTGACTAAATTTAGCATAATTTAACATGCTAAAATCTTTAGAGCTCTTAAGTTTTGAGTTTTTATGAAAACTAATCTGAAAACATATAGGCTTTTTATGAAATTTTGGGACAGTTTACTGGAGGCTGAAATTAAATAAGGATTTTTTTAACAATCATCTCTTGTGATTGCCATCTATATAGATAATGAGTTGTATTATCGTGTTGGAAGAAAAGAAATCTGGAAAAATCTCAAGCACCCACTATGACAGATGTACATTTAGAAAACAAAAACACAGAATCATCCACAGCTGTCCAGCAATGGGTAGGAATCAAACTCTTTATTTGGACCTTCTATTCCGAAGAACGTGATTCTACCATTACACCATGGAAGGTCATATTCAATGAATTACAGTTATTTAATACTCTGTCATCTTAAGATATTCATCTCACATGGCTTCATTAAAACACTACTTAAATATAAAATTTGATAAAGAGATTTGAATTCACACATTTTGAAAATAACTCTCAACTAATTCAATTAATGTATTGTATTTTTTATTAGTTCATATTATACATCGATTCTATAAATCGATGTATAATATGGATTAATGTTGTTTTCTAGCCTGTAATTTAAAGATTAATATAGAAAAAATTTATTGTAATTGGTTACTTTTTAATAGTAATATTTAGAGAAATAAATAAATTTCTATATTGTGGCTTGGGGACGGCAATTCTGTTAGTACGAATTTTACAAGAGAAACAATATAACTTTTAACATCTTCAAAGATAGAGTTAGATCTCAATTCATAAGTGATGAATATTTAATGCTTGATTTCGATTTTCATTTGTACAATTAAAATTTTGTGAAAGATGGCGCAATTCTTGTTGGACCTTATAATTGTAATATATCTAGTTATGCATCAAATAAAATATAGTTCATTAAATGCTATCTCTGTAATAATTACTTCGTTGATATATTTTATGTATATTTATTTTTTATTGTTATCTATATATATATATATATATATATATATATATATATATATAAAAATATATCATTGCACTTTGATTTAAAAATACGAAAATAGTTTAAATAACTTATTCACGAGAAACGATTAAGTTCCAAGCGATCTTGAGTGACAGAATTTTGATTTTCTCAATTTCATAAATATTTAAAGTACATCAAAACTGGCCATACGTTATAGAGTAATATCAATGTATAATTTCAACTATGTAGGACTAAATTACAATATCGTTCACGATGATATAATTTAAAATTAGCTTACAACTTTATAGATTACTTATTTTATTATTCAATTCAACATCAAATACTGCCATGAAATGTCATTCAAATAATACCAACCGAGCGTGTTAATAAATTCTTTAAAGTGCCTATTTATCATTAATGTAAAATTTCTTACTATAAAATATATATTTTATTACTATGTGTATTATATTCTATTTGGCTCTAAGCAATACATGATATGACTTTGATGTTCTACATTTAAGCGATATAGGCCGCGTATTGTTGAAAATCTAACCTAGTTTATGCAATAGCTGTTTTTTGGTTTAAAAATTCTTTAAACTGTTTATTTAATATCATTTAACAAATATCAATATAAAATGTTTTACTGATCTCTATATATATACTTTATTATATATACTATTCCTTTTCTCAAATTGTTTCTCAAAAAAAACATTTGAAACACATTTCAAACGTAATGTTCCATATTAATAAAATTTAAGACATGAGAAACAATAATAGTAATTGTTTTTGACAACTACTGTAGTTTTTTATTTAAAAATTCTCAGGACTAAATACTGATTCCGTATATTACAGTGGTATTAAATTTAAGCGTTATGTTGAAAATCTAACCTGGCTTAAGCAATAATTGTTTTCGATTCAACAAATTCTTAAAAATGCTAATTTGTCTCCACTAAAAACTAAAAATATGTAAGATGTACTTTATTACTGTCGTTTATTTGGATTTAGCTCTCAGCAAAAGACTAAAAATGCATTTCAAACGTAATGACGCCTACTTTTGAAAATCTAAACTGCAATAATAATACTTATTTTTGTTAACTATACTAGTTTCTTATATAAGAACATTCAGGACAACATCTTGTTTACAATGACACTCTTCATATATTAATCGCTAGCGTCATCAACCGTTTGGTTAGTTAAATACATCAGTAATTGCTTCAAACTATAGGTTTAAGCACAAAGGATATATTCTTCAAAATTTAAAATAAACATTTTTTCAAAAACATAATTAAATTAGAAATCTAAATAAAAAATTTTGTTCAGTTTTCTGGAACATCTGGTATAGTAAAAGCTCTTGATTTTGTTTTCAAATAATAATAAAATGAATTTTTTCCAACCGCAGGCAATTGGGTGACGAACCCTATCCCACAGCAAGGCCAGAAACTGTTGTCCATTTGTCGTTACCCAGCTGTCACTTGTGAACCAAATCACGGAGGTGAGTAGCGCTGCACGCGCCATACCACCACAAACCCATTTACAGGGTGAGCCGCAATCATACATCATCACAGAAGAAAGGACAGAGAAAGACAGTAACATCCATGCCAAAACTGGGATTCGAACTTGGCACCCACAGCTCAGGTAATAAAAGGAATATTGATTTGTTGTGATATCATAAGAATTGTTATGAAACAGAATGTCATACTATCTGAAATATTTTACAGTAAAAAATAATCTAGCAAGCAAGTAAAATATTATTTCGGTATTCTATATTTTTTCTTATAAATACCGTTTGTTTGGTTGTATTTAAGCTGGCAAAATTGAAATCATATTGTACCAACTCAAAGAAAAGTGTATTCGTTTACATCTTCGGTTTTTACTGTACCTCATACAATGCAAAAAATTTGGAGATTCAGGTTTTATTTATCTTATTTTCTTGAATCTACAGAACGTAGTTTTCTTTTATTCATAATCTTTGAGTTTATATATATATATATATATATATATATATATATATATATATATATATATATATATATATATATATATATATATATATATATAATTTCCTTAGTTATACATTTCAAACTTTTAGTTTCTTCAGGTGCTCAACAGCACACACTATTCGTTATTACTTCAAACAGAATCATGCTAAGGTAAAATGAAAGATTTAATGAAGTTTATTATTCAATAAACTGGAAAGTGTTATCTGTTTGTTGAAATTCTGAACTGCATAAATGTGTAATAACCTAAGCATTCAAATTAAAATCCTGTTTCCTATCACAAATGGGGGTGAACTGTTGTAATTAATATTCGATGCTCATCAAACAGTGAAGATTGGGCAGAACAACAGATAACAACTGAGTTAATCACAGTGGGATGAAAGTATGAACTGTTTGCAAGTAGTCGGAAGGTGAACCAACAAACACGTGCAGAAACTACGGGAATCTGAAACTCAGATTATGAGGGATTTTGTTAACATTCTAGTTTCCACTGAACGGAAAACAAATTGATTGTTTCCCTGGCGAAATATTCAGCTCTTGGAATTAATATTGATGTTTACCTTCTGGAACTAGAAAAGTGTGGTGTTTTCTAAACATTGCAGGAAAGTTAAACAATGAGATTTTTAAGTTCTGTAGTAGTTGTTAATTATTTGAACTAGTTATTTGGCTGCAAAATACATGAATAAAAAAAACGTTTTTCTGATTATCACATATGTACTTCTATATTAAGAGTAACAAAATGAATACGTTTTGAAAATGCTTAAAAAATTTATTTTTAAGTTTCAATAAATATCTTCTCCAAAAATCAGAAGAAATACATTTTAATTTATACATTCAAAGTTTTAGGTTAGTGTAAATAATATTGCAGAATTGCTATAAATGAATATAATCTTAGTTTTCTTTTAACTAATTAAATTTTTATAATAATAATTCTTAAATTTTAAAATAGATAAATATTCTAATTATTTACTCAAAATGAAAAATTTTAATTATGATATTTATACATAAAAAATTTTATAATTATTCAAAATAAAAGAATAAATTGAAAAAAATTAATTATTGAACAGTGCAAGATTAATAAAATATAATAAAAATTTTACTTTATTGCTGTCAAACAATTTAATAATTTAATTCTTATTTTGCGATCTATTCAGTTTTCGATAAAATTTCGCTGAAACCCTATAGAAAATATACATGGACAGTTTTACACCTATTATGTGCTTTTGTCTATTTTCCTTAATAATAAAAAATTTACATTTTCTATCATTCACAAAATTGTTTAATTTTATTGCAAACTTTTCCCAATGCCACGGAGAGTTTAATCCAGTTCAACGCTACAAGAGGGTGAAGACGGTGGCAGCTCAGACAATGGGTGTTCCATCTTCGACCTAAAAGTAAAAAGATAGTGCAACTCAATCAGAGTGAGAAATGATCATCCACCACTGAACCAGGATTCGAACGCAGGACCGACTGCATCGAAGGTAGAGACGCTAACTACTTCGCCATCGGTCGGTTTTTACTGACTGCTATTTTATTGTATTTTAAAATAGTAAGACATAGCAAAATATATATTTTTGGACATTCATGCTAGGTTACTTTTAGCTCACTTAAATAAAAAGTAACATCCTTTTATAAAGTTTGATAAAATCACAAAATCATATTAAATTCTAATAATGACACTTCATATAAAAGTCGCTAGCATATGAGGTCTCCACCTGTACTGGGGAGAGCATGAATGAAGAAAACTCCTAGCAAGATCCAAGAATTGAAAAGTTAAACCAACAAATTAATTTACAATTTTTTCTGATGATCTTAACGGGGAATTTATAGTAATTAATTACAATAGGCAAAGAACTTTACTTCAAAATAAGTATTTTATATGATAATTCCAGAATCAAGTCGAATTGGAGTCTGGAATTAGTGTCTTAGTTAGTCCTCACACACAAGTTTTCAATTCTATATTTTCTGAATTTCACACGCAATTTGAGCTTGGATGCTTGTAGTAATTAAGAATCTACTTTAAACTGAAGGTTCCAATCAAAATAAAAATTTGTAAAAAAATGCGAGTAGAGTAACAAACAAATCAAATCAACTTTAACCAAATAAAATGTATGTCGATCACCTTGATAACATAAACTATCTCCTATAATAGAAAAAATTACACTGATTGTCACTGATATACAGAATTGCAATTCTTCCTGTGTATTCATACAATATCATCCATATTTGGTGGTATTACCACGCTCACCAAATAACTTGATTGAAACTGGAATCTTCCAACAATGGGATGGTCCCAATTTCAATCCTAGCTCTACTATTTAACACCAGGAAATATATATTGCATTGTTTCTTTCAGCATACACACATCGTTGGGGTAGGTGCCAAGAATGTGTCTGAGATTGGAAAAGTTATTTATTTTTTATTTCTGCAAGAACGTCGATCGGTTTGGATGCCAGAGATTGGTCAGGGATTACGATCTGCATCATTTTGTTTTGTGCATGCGTATCAGACGAGAGGGGGAAGGGCAGCGAATTTTCAGAGGATAAGACTTCTCTTGTCAACTTATGAATATTATCTCCATCTAATAAAAATTTTTCTTTAAAGGCTAAATGTCTAACAAGCCCCAAAATAGGTTTTAACAGTAAGGTTGTAGCCATTGTAGCTCAAAATAACATTCCCATCATCCCTTATTACATTCTTATAAAATATTTTTTCTTAAAGCTTTTTGAATAAACGAATCAAAAATGTTCCTTACAGTTTCAAAAATCAATCAATTATTTCTCAATATTTATTATTGAGAGTATTTAAAAGTAATGAAGGGTATTTCTCAGCAGGATATCATTAATAAATTTCACAATGCCATTTTTATTGGCTTCTTTTCATAACTTCAACACCACTCAATATCAAACAGCGGCTTTCTTCTGGATAAATAAAAGGAAAAAAAATATAAAACTATTTTCAAACTATGTACGTGATCTTTGTAATCTTCTCCAATAACTATACGAAGTCGGATAAAAGAACTTCTGGTAGGGAAAAAATGGAGGGGAGAAGAAAAGAGAATAGGGATAAAAAAAAATAGGATCCCCTCAATAGGCTGACTCAGCTCTTTTATAAGGTCTTGCCAATTACGCGACAAAACACGCTCTATCACGTGACCAGTACAATTATATTTCGGGAGCGTTGTCATTTATATGATGTGACGCAGTAATGGATAAAAAAAATTTATGGCGTAAAAAAGTTCCTTCCGACTCCTCCCCCCATCAGTGTGAGACTAGTTATCCAATTGAGTATCGCATCTGGCAGGCACGAATGCTGTGAGTGCATGATGATGAGGGGGGGGAGAAACAAAAGGGTGGGAACTCAATTTTTAGACAAGGATATATTTGCTCGACCACCGATATCAAACGCCATAAATTATATTTGATTTGGAATTGACTCGTTGATTTATTATGCTATTTTTGTGTGAAGGGAGTGTTTATGAAAAACTCTTTTCTTTTGAATATGTACCGATAAGAGCCTGTATTTTATGAATTAATGAATATAGCCACAAAAGATTCAATCTAAATAATATGATATAATATATAGGAATTCTCGAAAAGCCAAATTTTATATTCAAAAGAGATTATTAACTTGAATAAAATGTATGTGCAAGATTTATTTGAGATCTGTTTTATATTTTAAGCAAAAAATTATTTTCTGTATGTAAACAGTATTTAGTAATAATATCGAAAAATTTTAATTTGTTTTTAAAAAAATATTAAAAATTAAAAATAATATATTTTTATATTTGAATTTAAAACAGCAAATTTCTATAATTGTGAAAGAAAGGTTTAATAAAAACACAGTATGTAATAATGCAAAATTATAATACGTAAAAATAAGAAATTATTAAAGCATGATAAATGTAATATGATAATTAAAAAATTATATATATACACACAACCAATCCAAGAAATCTTAGTCAATTTTTTATTGAAGGTCTTTTTGTACAGATAACAGCTCTTATTTGTTGACCACTGAGTCTCTGAATGATTCTAAAGTAGATTTATGTACAGAAAATATCATGTATTGGTTATGGTCTTGTTAGATGTTGTGAAATAGATGGAAAAGGAAAAATAACTATCAGATTCATTTTTCCAACATATCCCGTACGTTTTCCATCCACTTAAGATTAGGGTTCTGTTACGGCCAAAGAAGGTATAAGAATAGTTAGATTGATATTCAGCTAACCAATTTATAGAGTACTTCTACGATTTATAATTGGGTAATCGCCTATGAAGTGTAAATCGACATCAGAGTAAAATTATAACACAAGTGTTCAAATGATCTGATAGCTGATCTAGATACATCATAGTTGTTCGTTCCTTCAAGGAACACCAGGCTATCACTTGATTACCAGCAGAACACACCCGTACCATAACACTTTTATCTGATTCTTGAAAAGTGTTAGTAAGGCAAGATAGATTCATAGCTGGATGTGGCTCTTACCAAACTCAGTGTCCTGACCTTGCAAAATAAAGTATAGCGGAATTTATCTTATCATATTATTTGTTTCCAATCCTCAGAACTTCGGTGTCTTCTTTGCTGACACCACTGCCAACGAAATTTTACATATCGGGTAGAAATTAATTATTTTCCCGATGCAACCGTCTATGAATTCATATCCTCTGCAGTTCACTGTGTGTAGTTTGAGTTGACATCTGTTGAGTTAAGACTCAGTCGACGTTTTCTTCTTTTGAAGCACAGTATTGTTCGTTTTCTGCTTTAAAATACATGGGGAGTGAAATCAATCACCCTCTTGGAAAATTATGCCCAAACTAGAGCTACGTCTTTTAGACAAGGGCTGTGGTATTTGATTTCAACCTTTGAAAATCTGCGATATGGCTGCTTTTGACAAACCATTGAGATTTGTTGTCCTCTCGCGCAAAATCAAGGCTTCTGCTAAACGAGCACCAATAATAATAACTTTTTCAAATGTAAAAAAAAAATCTGTCATTTTCTCTATTTCCTGATCAAAATGAACGCAAGGGAAGATAGACTCTGATGGTCTGCAGCTTTTCAAGAAGGAGCTATGTGAAACGTGCAAACAAAAGCTCTGCGAAATTGAATATGAACACATCATTAACGGCACAAGATGTAATGTTCTGTTTATTAAATTATCATCAGTGTCAACCATTTCTCCTTTCAAGAGCGAATACAGAACAAATCAAAGAAGAAGCATTTCTATGGACACGATTCCGCTTAATCTGCCACAGTGTACCTTTGATCTCATATTACCAAGAAGGTTAACTGCCGACATCATTTGTGATTAATGATATGAGATCTTAGAACTCCACCATGTCTGTTACTCTTCTCACTCTCATTCCTCCAAGTGGCATAGCTACTCACAACGATAGCTCAAAAATATTTCACGAGTTGAGAAATTCCAAAAATACTTTTTTTTCCAATCTTTGTATAATAAAAGCTACTTTCTATCATACTCTCACTTTTTTAGAATATACACATATATTATCATATGTATGATACCTTACATTTTTAGCATCAAATTAATATGTTTCTGCAAGATCATGTGATTTAAATGTTATCTAAATAAACTCAATAGTTGTATAAAATGTGTCAAATAGTGGTGATGATACAATGTTTAAGATCATTAATGTGAATATATATGCACATACACATATTAATTTTGCTTAGAATATACACATTAAAATCATAACTAGCAATTATTAATTAAAACTTCTGTATATTTGTTTAAAATATAACTATATAATTTGTATTTGTACGTGCCAGTATAATCTAACGTATTAGGAATTTTTTTAAACATTTTATATACTTATGGTTAATTAAAATAATATTTTAATCGTTTTCAGTGTATACGTATGAAAATCTTGCTTAAGTAGTTATTGATTGGAATTCTCTCTTAAATCCTTGACAATCATTCGTAACAGTTTTCACAGAAGAGGGTATATTTTTTCAACTCAACTATCTCTCTCTTTTTTTCTTTTTACAAAATAGTTTGCTTTTTTATTTACATAAAATATTTATTTTCAAAATTTATTATTTTAACATATACTTTAAAAACGTACTAAATAATAATATAATACTTTAAAAAACCTATTACATTTTTATATATTTCTTATATTAATAAACTTCCATGAAAAATAATATTGATTTCATTTGACTTATCAAATATTATTTACAATCTAAATGTTGTAAGCACATATGTTCAAATTTCAGTTTGTGTTTACAAGATTAATATACTTTGTATTGATTTCCACGGAAAAACTAAACGAAAATTACTGAATTAAGAAATTTTAACTTTTTGTTAGTTTGTGTGTTTATATATATATAAATATATATATATATGTATATATATATATATATATATATATGTATATATATATGTATATATATATATATATATATATATATATATATATATATATATATATATATATATATATATATATATATATAACAAAGCAAACTTTATTTCTTCATAAAGCCAATGCATTATATAAATGAGACAGAACCACATAAAGAGATGGTGTATGTATGATGATGAATGTGCATGAACTACGATTATAACTCCCTGGAGCATTTACACAATAAATCGCACGTAAAACAATTGAACAGCTATTTGTTGGCATGATGTTTAATATTTCGTATGGCTCCCACACGAGGAAATACAGTCCAAGGTATGCTGAGGATCACATTATCAAGCTGCACTTGGAGCAAAGAATTTCTTTCTACAAGCAATGCTCTTCAAAATTCTGGTAGAGATGAAGATGGTGGTTGACGGGCAGTTATTCGTTGGCCAAGCATATCCCACACACCCTCTATCAGATTCATGTCTTGTGATGACTCTGGCCATTCCATATGAGTGATATCTTCAGATTGAAAAGCAGTTGATGATAATGTTTGACTAAAGGAGAATATTATTCCAGAATGACATTACTTTAAATCATTTCGATTTGAAAATGTAGACCTGTTCCGAAGCTCATTATAAGGCCTCCTCAAATGACCACTGTAACTCTGGTGTTCAATGATGATGTTGGGTATCAAGCGTTCTCCATGTAAACGTCCGACGTGAATTGAACTGCAAGCTAAAACTCGACTGGTCGGAATATGTAACACACGTACACTGTGACGGTGTCGGCAAACCGCTAACTACAGTGAGTTGCTACGTCTACTGTTCCAAACGTCTGTACATGGTCTGTCTTTAAATGGAATTACTCATGGCCGACGATAGTTGACGTGAAAAATCCAATGTTGAGCTCCATCAGTTTTTTTTTTTTTTTTTTTTTTTTTTTTTTTTTGTCGGTTACTATCAGATATCGGTTGTCTTTCGGCGTTGTCACTGGAGGATGACTGTACTGTAACATGTACTGACATTTTCATCATTTTGGAATCGTTGCCAGTTTTGTCGGTTCCGAGTTACTCGGCTATTGTCATCTGAGTACCCCCAGGTGGCCGATGATTCAAACACATAAAACATCATCCATACACGTCTATACTGTGTGGTCGTGTCACTGAGCATGAACTAGTTTTGAACATGTCTCCTAAGTTCCCTCGTGTCCTTTTAAACTTTCTCATTTATGCTCTACTCACTGCTGGGTACGATCGTCATCTTCTGGTGCCTTCCTGTAATTTTTTTATAATGCTTCCCCATGTGTGTGGTATTTCTACAGGTGACATTTTTCCTTTTGCGTATTATTTTCGTTTTCTTTAGGATCATCCTTAAATTATGGACATGCAAGTATTTCAGAATATTCTAATTATCGAGAGAATGCTTGGACAATCTCATCAGCTATTACAGACATGGAAATAGTTATTCGTCATTTACAGTAAATTACAAGATACATGCTACAAATAAACTTTTTTATGAATTTTATGGGGTTCGAATTTCAAGTAATCTTCTTGGAATTCTTCAAAGCGAGTGGACTATTTTCTAAGAGACGTACTGTTTGCGTTACTTTTGTATCTGATAACAGGAGATTCTGTTTAGCATGGTGTAGGATCATGACACCTCATAGATACCTTAATCAATAACAATTCTCATCATTGATGAATCTTGATTTAACCAAACAGGAAGTTTTGATATGTTTCGAACTACTTCTTTGCATTCAGTATTCGAGAAATTGACCTATCATTAAGGGAGTATTTCAAAACTTTTGCTAACCTCATGCTTAATAGTCACACCATCCCCCAAGTTTTTAGTGGATTATTTGTGAAAACAGTGCACAGAGATCATCAGATAGACATTCGCTAGAAGAGAAGACATCCAACTTAGGGAGTGCAAAGACAATTTTCTGTAGCTCATAGTGCTCTCAGGAAGTATTTTATGAGAAGCCAAATGAACCTAAAAGTCCTCTTCTGAAAACTATTCAGAGTAAGTTTTCATATAAATTGAATTTAATACAACCAAATGTTATAGAAATTTAATAGCCGTCTTGTCTAGTGTTCAGCATGCGGGATTGCGGATAGGGAGGTCCTGAAATTCTGGTTCGGCCATGGATGTACTTTCTATTTCCTGTCTTTGTTCTTTCCTTGTATGAATGATTTGTGTATCGTTTTTTACCATAAAACGGGTACCTGTTGCATGTGTGTAGTTAGGAAGTCGGATTCCAGATCAAATTCCGATTCAGTTGGAAAAATAAGGCAGCTCTTTCCATATTGCCAGTCTGGCTGGCACAAGAGAGCAACAACAGTAATTTGATAATTAATGTGAAAGAAAGAACTCATATTTGAAAGAAACGTATTTAAATCATAAATGTGAATATTGATTGAAAACTTACTACAACATTGCAAATATGTAACATTCCAAAAAATATGCCCAATGCATAATTTTAAGATTGGAAGAAAAATAAATGAGGATACAGCAATAAAAATAAACTTATTCTCCATTTATAATGAATAAGATATTAGTCACACACACATTAAGTCTTCCAATAAATCATTGCTCTCTCCTTCATTGACGTAATTTATTCAGAGAAGTTTTTGAACTAAATAAATTCATTGAAACTCACCCTAAATTTAATTTCATTAAATTTGAAATATTGATCTTAAAAGTCTAAACTCTTGGAAATTTGAATATATGTTAATTGTGTACCCAGAAATATTAAAAATCAATAATATTTTAAATTACACATACTATGTAATTGTAGCGCAAATTGTAGAGCATAATCAAATACATAATACGGTGTATTTTACCTAAATAACAAAGGTTTTCACACACATTGGTACTGAAGAAACACTTCAGTTTTCTTGTTAAAAGTTAAAATTTTAGCAATGCAACTTTTATTTCTCTTAAAAATCATTTACAAAATAGGTAGGAATTGCGTGGAAATGGATAAAAATACTGCCAATAATATCAAGATTCAAAGGAATTATAAACCCAGATATTGTACTTTAAAGATTTGGAACATTTGAACAATTTTTAATCTCATTTAATTCAGCATTTGCTAAATTTTTTTAATTACAGAAATGGAATATTAAACTTTGAAGGCTTTACAAAATATCTCTAATATGCTGTTATTATTATTAGTAAAAATGTAACTTTTCTGTCACGATATTCTTTATAACATTTTATGAGTTTTTGACATATATACTAGTGAATAATCGTAAATACATTTTAAACTTAAATATATTTTCACCATTTCTCCTGTATTAATTTTAAATTATGTTTTTTCCTTTTATGGATTTTCCTCAACATATATATAACAGCATAAATTAAAATTTTGCAATGATGAATTTTATGGTGATGACAGTTCCAATTTATGTTGATGTAAAATTTTCAATTTCTTCAAACCATTTTTCTCAATTTTCAACCTTTTTACAAACGTTACTGTGTTTTAAATTAGCACGTGAGTTGATTTGAATAAGGGTCCGGGTTCGACCCCAGCCATAATTGAACAATAGGAGGTGGGTGATATATTTAAACTTTCTGCATGCACATCTGTTGGAGTGGGTGCTTAGGGTTTTCCGGGTTTCCTCCCTTGCGACATATGTATACAACCCTCTTCTCAAAATTGCGCAATGAACATTAAAATGTCTTAGGCCGTTCAGCAGTCTATAAAGAGGTGCCAAAATCATATTTTGTCAAAAGTTTATACTTAATTAAATACCCAATTTTTTAGGCCGTATGCCAATAATTTAGAAAGGAAATTGAAAGTGGAGGGTATCACACAAATCAGGTGTCAACCTTTTCCTTTGATCATAATAAAACATGCAGATCCGTGGTGGGTAAACATTTAGCAGCATCAAAAAAATAAATAAATAAATAAAATAAACAACTATTTACAAAGTGAATAGAAGGTCTCATTTTCCTTCTCTGTGGAAACGGTAAAAAACAATTACAATACATATAATAATGTTTTGAACGAAACTAACTGCTATGCATTGTACATCTTGAGTAGAGCCCCAAGTGATGTCTAATTAGCTAAGATCTCAAGTGTCCTCTATCAATTGCAGTGTCAATTTTTTTTTAAGTCAATTTTGTGTCTAAGTGAATATTCAAGTATATAATATCATTTGTTCTTATTAGGTTTTTTCCTTTATAGCTAGGATGAATATCATGATGCTTGGTACAAATATGACACTAATTTTCTGTTATATATTAGTACTAATTTTTAATGATACTCAATTATAAATAAAATACATTGGATTCAATTGTATATATTGTTTATCTTTTATTTAATTTGTTAAAAGGCAATTACTTTACGGTAAGTGAGAGTTGGCTACTTTACCATGGTTTACTCATCTTATAGCATAGGGCCTATATCCTTGCTAGTGGCAGATTGTATACGGCTCTAATACCACGAGAGCTGTACAATGATATTTAGCATATGAGATTGATTTGTCTTTCATTTTTGCACGCGAAGGCGAATTAGACCGAGGCCTACAGTTTAAACGAACTTCGAAGTGCTGAAAACGTCCAAATTGAATATGGGATACGAACACAGTTAAATCGAAGTCTAAAACACGTTTGACTACCAGCTCGACATCGAATTATATAGGTAATGTACAAATATATAATAAATCTATACAAAACATTTTATGTTTGGCTATTATCTCATTTATTTGTATAATATAAAATCAATAGAGTAAAAACATAAAGCTTTGTGTGAGCAAGTCCTTAAATTGTTCTTTCTTAAGAGATACAACAAACACCTGACATTTTGTATTTATTCAATCAAAAAACAATGGGACTGTATGTCAAAAATCAACAAAGTGAGCGAAGAAAAAAAGCACTCCTCAAATAAAAGAAATCATCCAATTTCTAACTGAAAACAACCACAATCGATTTTTCGTCTTGAATAATAGATAGGTACTGAGCGTTCTCGTTAAAGCGTCTTGCATCATCAGCGAGTTGACTTAGGATGCGACCGAACATTAATCCACTTACACCACTTTTCGGGGCAGAAGACCCTCAGTCAGATGGGAGGAAAGAGAGGTGGCGTTCTACAAAGCAATCCATATCCACAAATATAATAATAGAAAACTGCAGAGAGCTTTTGTATGTGCCAACTCAGCACTTTCCCTCGGCATCCGCGTCAGCTCCATCACAGAGGGAAAAATCGCGGGGTAGGGGGAGCCGTTGGAAGGGTCGCGCGAGATGTACAAGCGTATACCAGAGCGCTGATTCAATTTCAAGCGAAAGCGCGAACCAAAAAGATTCGGTTACTCCATTCAGAAAGATCAGCCGTACGACAATGTGCATATATCGAGGAGGGCATGTGCGGGAGAAAAAAGGGAAAAAAATCAGGGGAAAAAAGAAAAACTGTAGGGAAAATACCGGGTGGGAATCTGGCCTATAAATATGGATGAGAAACGATGATGCCACTGGGGGAAAGGAGGAATTTAGGCGGCTGCTTGGGAAAAGCATATAATATAAAATATTTCGCGCAGCGTTTTCGAAAATATCGGTCTTTCCCACCGATTTAGGATGCTTCGTTTAAATTCTAAGCCATGTCCAGTGAGGAAAAATTCCCTTTGATAGGTAAGAAACGGCGGAAACTTGAGTTGACTGGTAAAAAGTACCCATTTCAACTTTTATTTAATAATTCTTATTTGCTTTAGGTAATCCTTGCTATCACTTGATTTTATTTATTTTACAAAAATAGAAACCAATAACAAGTTCTATTTTATTGCAATTTCCAATATCTGAGCCTTTGCGCACTGTTATTAAGCTATTATTTATAGATTTAAAGCAAAAATTTTGCATTGGAGTGAAAACCAGCAAGTTACACAATCTGCTATGACATGAAGGCCACTGTGACTTGGTTGTCTAGAACGTCGTTCTCATGTTAGGAAGGTATCGAGTTCGAATCTCGAAAGACTGAAAATCCGCCGTGTTCACTACTAGCGGCTGGAGAACGTTAAAACTGAGCGTAGTTGTAATGTTCTCCAAGTGAAATGATACCTCTGAGGAGCCAGACCGAGTATTTGGGGTCTTCTGCTTGGTCCCTATTTCAAAATCCCGAAGACTCCACTCGGCTTCTTCTGTCTAACTGGTAGAGCCCAATTCAGCGCTAGGTATAGGTTGTTCCTGGCGCAACAACAAAAATGGTCCATCATGAAACAAGAATGAAGACTTCACGGGTTGTATTTTTGTCGATTATGGTAACATTTTGCGCACGAAAACTGATTAAACAAAAATTGAAGAGTTTAAACTGGATTCCGGATCACAACAAATATACATATCTGAGGGAGGAATCACAAACTAATGAACTTTCCTTAAAAAGATCGTAACCTTAATCGTCTAGAGTATTTAATTTCTAAATGAAAAATAAAATTAAAATGCACAGGAATTGTATTTCACAATTCCAAATGCTTAAAATGGCAAAAACCTGACATTAAAATGGACTGATAATTTTATTTTTGAAATAAGTACTTTGTTATTATATACGCATATGAAAATACTTAATGTCTTTACAACTTATTTTTCATATCATATTATTTCGTGCCTAAGATATACAGTCTACTGTGAAACATTTTTTAAACATTTTGAATGTTTTAATAGGTAATTATTATTTATATGGTGCAAAAGAAACGACCTAGGAAGCCTTCAAGCCAATTCCTCAATAGATATGATTGAAGAAATAAAAAACAACATTTATTTTCTAGTTTCCACACACACATACAATAGCGATTGCAACTAAAATTATAATTATACACCAAAGGATATGATACAACCAATATAATATGTGTCATATTCTTTGGAAAGGTAATATAAAATATGGTCTTTGAAATGGAATAGAAAACTAAAATCTAATATACAAATATTATTTAACATTCCAAAGTATTATAATACAAGCATAATAGTTATAGCCATTAATGTTAACAATAGTAAATAATTTTATATATATTTAATATCATGATGTGAATAATTTATTGGATTAAAGCTTTCTGAAGTATTAAAAATCCGTTTTATTTTACCTTTCAGTAGAAATACTCTGTATTTATCTATCGCAAAGGAGAAAACTCCAAAGCATTTATCCCAACTGGTGTGGATGCAGAAAGTAGAAATTTAATATCCATCTCTCATTATTCAACGGGGCTATTATATAACCCAAGACTTATCCTCTTTATAGAGTCATGTGCTTCATTACTCTTTTGAAATTAAATAAAAATAACATAACTTGATTGTAGTTTATATTTCTAAATTCGGTACGTTATCTCATTTATAAATCTTGTCATCCAACTAATATGTAAAATGTTTCTCACTAAAGTTGTGTCACACAGACAAATAATTAGAATTTCAGTATTTAATTCATTTATTTGTGGGTTCAATCTCAGGCGAAAGCGTGTGTAATAATTGGAATCCACACGTTAAACTGTAGATCCCTGTAAAATTAGCCCATATGCGTCCAAAATGACCCTTAAGCAAGAAACATGTTTTTAAAGCAATATAATTTTAATAATTTAGGAACGTCTTATTATATGGCTTAATGGTAGGACAGCGTTATTCAAAGCAAAAGATTCTGAGTTTGATTCTAGCCACTGAGGAATAATGAAAAACGAATACTGCTTTTCTGCCTTTTGTATCCACGTCTGTTTGGGATTTACCGGGTTTCATCCCTTGCGACACGGGAATACTGCCCACTATCACAACGAAAAGTCTTCCCGAAATTCAATTACACTGGAGAAGATAAAATGTCTTACAACAGAATTAGAGAATGAAGCAGTTCACAATGTGATACCAAAACAAACGTGAACACTGATTTTCTTAATTAGCTTTAGTAATTAAGATATAATAGATTAAATTAGATTACATATATAAATTAAGGTTTTCATGAAAATGAGAATTCTCTTTATTTTTTTAATGTAAATTAAACTTAGTTTTGCACTTAATGTTATTTGTATGCTTATCATATACAAAGAGATTTTTATGAATCGATTTTATCTTATTTCACGTAATGCAACAATTTTATTAACAGTGCAAAAAGCAGTTTCAAACATACGTTTATTATTTATAGATAGTATACTTCGTTGACATGCTGCATGCAGAATTTAATTAATAATGCTATACTTTCCTATAATAGTTCTTCAATATTTATTAAGTGTAGACGTCTGGTAATAAAACAGAAAAACAATTTTTTTTCTTCAACATAAATAATTAAGATTTGTTCCAAACAGATGCACTAGATCCTAATTAGTAAAATTTATGTTGCAACCACATAAACATTACTCATTTATTTTAATTATAAGAGACTAATAACATTTTGAGCCAATTTTGGAATTATTTCCATCTAAGTAAATGAAATACGACATAATTTAAAGAACGTTATTTTTTGAGCATAATATCTCCACAACTAATATTAATTAATTTTTCATATTTTAAGAAATAATTAAGTAAATAAGATAAGATGCATAAAACTTTGAGTCGTGATTAAATTTCTCAGTAACGTGTTTCTAAATTCCCCTTTTTCTTTGACTTGTGTTTAACAAGAAAATAACTAACTTTAATTTTGTAATTATTTAATTCACAGAAACTATATTCGTGAATTTCTATTAATATTGTAAATTTTTATTCAAAAATAATTACAGTTTATGTATATTACATAAGTTTTATATTTAATTTTATTAAAATGAATTTCAGTAGAATTTTTGTATAACCTATCATTATCAAAATTAATTACAAATTATGAAAATGAATATTGACGGTTAAAATTAATATAAACTTTTTACACTCAATCATATATATATTTAGATTTGCCATCTATAGAGATTTTATATATACACATTTATTTATTTATTTTTGGTTCAGGTATCCCGTTAGGCACATTTTTTGTTAAAAGGAATAATATTATTTCACAAAGAAATTAATTCAATAATTATTTATTAATGAGTTGATTATATTTTTTTCATTAATGAATTTACGTGCTGCTATGCATGTCATTTGTTCAAAAACAAGAAAAAAAATAAATCAATATTACGAGTAATGATATAAGTAAAAAGTAGCAAGGGAGATAGAAGCATTAAATTCCATTTATATGAATTAAATCGAGAAAATATTACCATCACTTAATTTAAAAGATTTAATGTATGTAAACAATATGCTATAGCTGCACATTCAATTTATATAGTAGATAATTCATCAGATGAAAGATGTTAAAAATTTTCTTTGGTTATCCTTCGCGAAAGATTGTTCTTAACATGTAATAGAAGCAGTTTGTCCTCACCAGGACCTTGTGGCATTAAATGTGCACACCAATCAATCAATCAGAAAGACTTTTGATAAACAGTGAAATGCATTTACGCGTCATTATCATCATTTCCAAAGATGTGCTAGCAGAAATTGGTAATGCAGCAATCACTTAACTTGTGCATACTAGTTGGATTTGAACTGGTGACCTTTATTTAAGCGTTTGTCTATATTTACTTTATCACTGCGAGAAAAATAGCCTAACAACTAAAGATTGTTCCAAAACTTTTGAAAATTTGCCATCATCCTTTGTGGTTTTTGATCCATAGCATGTCATAATGATGTATCTCACATAAGGCAGAGAAAATCGTGAAAACTAACAAAATCGACATATTCATGCAAAAACGCATCGACCATTTTTTATTTGACCAATAGTGGTTGGAGTGGAGCCTGAGAATTATTTTATACAGAAGATTTTGGTCCTACTTCTATACCAGAGTGAATCTAATATGACTGGGGTTACATATATTTTGACGCTTGACTTAGGCTGAATGATTACCGCGTAGTGGATAGTCATTCAGCCTAAGGCTATTTATAAGACGCTTTATGTCCAATTCTCAAACTGCACCCAGATAGATTTTCTACATAAAGAGCTATATTCTTCTGTCCCAGTAAAAGAAAATTTGGAAAACTCCCAAGCACCCACCCCAACGAATGTGTATGCTGAAAGCAGAAGCTCAACCTCTAACTCTGATTTTTCAACAGTGACTGGGATTGTACCCTGGAACTTTCAATCTGATAAACAATTATCCTGCCACTAGGATACGATGAGCTTTTGCGGTAATTCTTAATAGGGCATAATGCCGCAGTTTTTTTTTTTTTTTTTGTTAAACGCTTAAAAGTCTAAATTTAGAGATCAGAACTAAATAAATATATACTCCCAACTTAATATTAGAGTTAAATTCTCGAAGTGTTCATACTAATATTCCAGTTTTTTAGATGAAATGTATAAGATATTTTTAATTGAATTTTAAATAACCTATTTATAAATTGCCTATTTTATATAATTCAATTAATAAAAAAATAAATAGAAGAGTTTTAAATAATCTGTCTCTAGATGGATATTTTTATTACATAGAAAACATATAATATTTGAATAAATAGGGCTCTGAGTAGTTAATTTATGATTTACAATAATTTTAGCATTGTGTTAAAAATAAGTTTAATATAATTTATTTCTTGTAAAGCAATTTTTTAGAATTTTAGTGACATAAAACAACCCTTTAATATGATTTGAGTCGCAATTTTGTGATTTAAGTTATAAAAAATCTCACTCAAATTTCTTATCAGAATATTTTATTTTACCTGAAGATAATCTAATAAATGAAAATATTTTGTAATCCAATTTAATATCCAAAGCACATCTCGAAAGGAAAGAAATAGAAATGTCTCAAGCATCTACATCGACAAATCTTCTTGTAGAGATCAGATAAGAAATACCCACCTCTCATTATTATTCAACAGTGGCTAGAATCAAACCTAAAGGCATTGCCACTCTGAAGAGAACGTTCTATTACTAAATGGCAGTAAGACCATATCATATCATTAAAATTATCATTTAATTTTTATTAATAAAAAAAATTCGAAATTCGTGGAAAAATTCTATTAGTCATTTTTTTATATAAATAAAGCCTTATAATAAATATATATATATATAACTATGTTATACATACTTAATATAATATAACTAAGTTATACATTAAATTTTATTTCAAAATTTTTATGCCTTAAAACATTTAATTTCTTTTCATAGAATGTCATAATATAAAATTTGTTCTGTTAAATTTTAAAATAATTTTACTAATATTTGAGTTGTACCTTTAGTCATCACTTTTTATTTTTTATCCCTTAGTAGTAGCCCGCGATGGGCGAAATTAGTCAGGACGTTCATTCGCATTATAAGAAGGTTGTGAGTTCAATTTCCGAGCCAACTACAGATCTGTTATGTTCGCTAACAGCGCCTGTAGCACGTTGAATATGTCGTAGCTGCAATGTCTTTCATGTGCAATGAAAGCTCTGCTGATATCAGGCTAAATCAAGAATTCTTCTGGGTCCTTGCTTCTAAATTACAAGGAATCCACTTGAGTGCTCATGGTACCTCGTTCAGGTGAAACTGCATATTACCTTTGATCGTGAACCAGAGCTCTCATACGATTGGGTTGTTGGCTTTGATGTTCTGAGGGAATGAGTAACACTAACACAATTCTAATAGTTACTTAAAATTAAAAGTATTCAAAAAAGTAATGCGCGGCTTTGATGAAATAAAAATTATCGTTATATCTTAAGGGTTTTTGGAATTTTTGGTAATTTTAATATATATATATATATATATATGTATATATATTACTTTTCCTCTTAATTATATATTACTTATTAATATTTTGTAGTTTTCTTATAGTTACTATTTATACAACCCCATATTTTATTAACTTAAAATTGAATGATTTTCATTTTCAATTTCATATTTCATGACTTTGATTCCTACTTCACGCATGATTTAAGACTTCAGATTACATTTCAAACTGTAAATATCGATTAAATTTTATTATGAATGCAACATGTACTAGACACTGTGAGCGCAAAATAATAAACTGAACTAAAATATTTTTTGTCTCTTGCCTTTTTTTGTTTTTTGCAGTCGACTATAAATATTCTGAAGTCGGTTAAAATCTTCAACTGCCTCGTGACTCTGAATAATGGTCAGGGAATTACCTTGTGACTAAATAGTACCGCTCACCTCTTTTAGTTTCTATTTGCCCCCAGCAATGACAGTCTTTTATCAATGTAATGATCTTTTAGCTGAATCTATAATTATTTTTATCAGTCACACCACTACAATGTCTTTAATAATTAAAAATATGATGGTTGTTTTGAATTCACGTCTGCTGGAGTGAGGTTTTTAAGTTTTCCGGATTTCATCCCTTTTGAATACGTCACTCAGTATGAAAATTATTCTCGTGACAAATAGTGAAGACAAATTTCATGGTGGATGTTAAAATTATTCAAAAGAAGCCTTAGATAAATACGTGATGCTAAATTTAGACACATTTTTCTTTTTCCAAATATGTTACTTATCCACAGTAGTTCTTAATACTTTATAAAACTATTCCACCTTCAGATAATTAGGGTAGAGACCACAACAAACTGCTTAGATTTCATAGTAAAATAAATATTGGTCAAATGTTCCTCATTGTAAAAGACTACCAAACTAAAGCAGTTGTTACCTGATCCTTCTAGGTGATAGAAAAATGGAAATATTCATTTATGAATTCACCTTATCATCACAGTCAATATTTACATGCAATACTCAAAACTAATAATGGAATTGGTGAGGCAATGTGCTGCCTATTAATTTTTAAATGCAAACAACTTAGTTTCTCATTCAGAAATACAATTTCATTCATAGTTTGCTTAACTGCTTTAAAGATGAGTACGCAGTAGTAATAATTATTTACATAGGGAACGTGTCGAGCCTTTATACTCTTGTAAAATGCAAGAAAAGGAGCAAATACATATAGAGCACATAAACACTTCTTAATGAACTACCAACCTCAAATATCATTAAATTCTACTGATTATTAGACTAATTCTACTGTTTTATAGGTATCACAGGAAATGAAGACATAGATTAGACTCCCAATCAAACAGCAATGCCACCAGGAAACCCAATAAAGTTACTACAATCACATGCCACACGCAGGCTAATATTGAGTCAAATTATGGATATGTGGTAATCCGAATGCAATACAGTCAGATAAATAGATGTATTTTACCAAAAGTTATACAAATCGATTAGTTGCGGCAAGATATAAACGGTGCAATACTTCACAGAATGGCCTGTTCCTAACATTTGACCCTAGACTAGAAAAATCTCCACGCCAGAATTTGTCTACGGAGAAGAAGTCATCCCACAACATTATGCATTTAATTGCCACTCAGAGCAACCCATCAAAAAAACAGGTTCACAATTTCAAATATTCCCGCC